>JARFXV010001101.1:157500-232950 GCA_031761425.1 Cosmopolites sordidus | reverse complement strand
CTGCATCCGTACAAACTCTAAATAACACAGGAATTGAAGCCTCGAGACCATCAACAGCGCAGTGTTTTTGCCGAATGGATACTCGAACAACAAGTTACAAGTTGGTAAACAAGCCCAATTGCCGTATTTGGGGATTGGAAAATACAAGAAAGATTGTTTAAACGGAAATGCATCCTCAAAAGGTGACTGTTTGGTGTGGCTTTTGATTTGGTTTTACGGTAATGGCGTTCGTTATCGGAATATGATAACATATTTTTTTTGGGAGCAGTTGGAAGATATGGACATCGAAGATCTCTGATTACAAGGGGACGGTGTGACCTGTCACGCAGCGGGAGAAGCGATACAATTACTGCGCAACAAGTTTCCAGATCACATTGTTTTACGTAACGGCGACATCAATCGAAGGCGGCTAGATAATAAGTCAATGGAGACAAGAGTAAGGCACTGTACATCTCAAGAAGGAAAAATATTCAGTCACATGGAAAATTCACATAGTCTACATCAGAATAAAAACAGCTTCTTTAAAAAGGTACATTTATACGCTCCTCTGCCATTACAGTAGACGATTAACTATGGCTAGTGAAAACACTAGCTCGATGTTTCCTCGATCGATGATAATAGCATGGGCTGCTAGAGGCATATGTGATACCTGGAGAGCTGCGAGATTTGTCATATATCCCTAGAAGTATCATTGGTAGTCAGCAACCGTCAACTACACATATATATCTCTAATCTAATTCCTCCAAGCAAAAACTAGACACATGGATAAACAGTAACCTTGCTGTAGCTCAAGGACTAGTTAGGGATATAGTTTTTCGATTTATATAACAAAGTTGTTTTCGATTCATCAATTTTGATTTTACCAACGTAGAAAAAAAACTAGTTATGACGGAGAACAATTTTTTGTAAATAAACAATATATATTCAAATTTGCATTTCTTTCACTGAACTCTATTTTGATAATTACAATAATTATCAATAATGGTATCGCCATAAGTAAATGACTATGTGTAATCACTTCGATCTTGATTTTTGAATCTCGATTTAAGTATATCTCGCAAAATCTAATATATTTTATCGATATATCATTTCTTAGTTTTCTGCTCTAATAAATCATTAACTTTTATACGAAATTTTGTTTGTAAAATTGACATTAGTAATAAGTCATACGCAAAGCTTTAATCGAAAGTGACTCATTTCAGTTAATAATTACAAAACCAATTAATGTATAACGTATTTCTTTTTATAGACATTTAACAGAAGTTCTTTCAAATTTTCCTTGAAACTTTGAATAGTTCCAGTTTGTGTTTCACAAATAATATCCTAAAAATATCTATTAATGTTGCTCTATAAATGGATAACCAAATCACCAATAATGTGGTTGATGTTATAATTCTCCTTTAGGTTAGCCCGGATATGGCCATCTCTAATGAAGAAGAGATTATGCATAAATAGTTTATTGTTCAAAAATAAACTGTTTCAGCATCTCAGTCATGTCAGTAATCAGGCTGGGTAAGGATGGATGTCTTGTGATCTATTTATGCTAGTCACTCGCTAATTGGTAGGATTTTTGAGAAGCTAAAAAGACTAGTGGTTATAAGCGGCAGCTGATAATCCTGGTCCGAAGCCTCCATTTAGTTTTGTAACAGGAAACCCAACACGCATCAATCTTAAACCCTTACTTTTGAACTTTTTCTTACATCAGGGTACCGACATATGCTCTCTCGCTAAAAATAGGGAGTGCCCCTCCACAATCAAACAACCCATATTTTCGCCGACTTCTCGTCGGATGGCTTATAAATGGAGTTTTTTGACTTCTTTGGACTGCGTCCAACGAGGCAACAGTAGTCAGGAGTTATACACCCCCGAGCGTTGGATTCTACAATCTCATGTGGAACGCACAACAACCAGCGTCTCCGTCGTAATGAGCAATGGTTAGTTGCTTGACCGGAAGGAAGTCCCACCCATCCCTTACATTGGAGGTACGTTGGTAGTTTACCAAACAACTAACCATTGCTTATTATGGCGGAGACGCAGGTTGTTGTGCGTTGCACATGAGATTGTGGAACCCAACGCTCGGGGGTGTATAACTCCTGACTACTGTTGTCTCGTTGGACGCAGTATATATATATATATATATATATATATATATATATATATATATATATATATATATATATATATATATATATATATATATGTTTTGCCATTGGAATGGCAAAGCACGGGTGAACTTCCTTAGCTTTTTAATGCTTTTCTCCACGGGCCCAGTTCACAATTTTTCGATCATACCTGGTACTTACCCGAGGTTAGACGGGTCACGAATGGTTTCGCATAGTCTGACTGCTGCAACCGTTTACCGCGGGATGGCGTGGCTGTATGTGATTGCAGCCTGCATGCGACATGGCCAATTTAAATGGTCATGGCTTTAGTCGTTCCTTCATCCGCTTTTTAGGTGTCCAGCTTGAGCCCAACTGATGACGACTTAAGGCCAGAAACCGATCTTGGGAGACGCTTGCTGGTGTTTTAGATGGCGGATAAAGGAATGGCAAAGCACGACTTGGAGGGTGAACTTCCTTAGCTTTTTAATACATATATACATATATATTTTGTTCTTGTCAAATGGAGAGTCGACCTTGAAGCACGAATACAACCATGAATTTGAGGCACGTATCCAACCATTATATGTATGTAATATTTGTTATATTATTATTCACTATTTGTTATATATAAAATTGTAAATGGAATCGGGTAATATACCTTATTGATTGGTGGTGTACATATAAAATCCTTAATGTGAACGTTTTATTCTAGCCTCAAGAATTATTATGCCAGACCTATGGACTAAAGGTCAAATGTTAAACAGGTTAAAGAGTAATTATAGCTAAAGGTCTTTCCACAAAGTATTAATTAATTTCTTAATTGAATATAAGATTTTAGATTTTTGTTTTTTATGTTAATATATAATCTTTTATAATTATTTTAAATGTGCTAATTACCTAGAGTAAAACATCTAATACGACTAATTATTTAGTTCTCTTGATGCTAAATATAATTCAGGGTAAAATCAAAATTATAAAAATACAGCAAGAGGTAAATTCTTTCCTCGTTTCTTATCGATTCATTACAATTCCTCTTGTTGATTATTTTGTTAATTTTTAATTAGTTTAGTTTGGTTATTTGATGTTAGAACTGTAAACCGTTATAAGCGAATATATTAAACGGCCCATAGCTAGAAGGTAATCTAACTACCCCTAACTAAGCGATTGTGAATAGATTATTCTCGTTACAAAGAAATGTCGCTACAGTTATTTGTTGTTATTGGGACTCTGGCAGAAGTAGAAGTTCTGGATGAGGATGAGAAACCACAAACCAATATTGTAAATGGAGGTTGTTTACCATTCGGGGCCAGGGCATAACCTTAAGATCAGAGACATTTTTTTTTATTTATTCGTTCCATACAGCACATTCTCCATCATTCAACATTAATACTACCTCTCATTAATCAGAACCGTGAAGATTTTAGATTGAAATAGACTATTCTATGAGTAGATTGGGGTGAAGTGTTCAATAGAGTTGTTTATTTTGTAGGCGGGTTAGACTTTGAAAGGAAAGAGGCAGTTTGGGCTTTTTGGAAAAGTACGTGATACCTCACTTTCCAAAGGGTCGATGTGTGACGCTTGAGTGATTTTACATATTATTTTTACAGCTTTTATATACAATTGTTTAATATTGTTTCAATATATACATAGCCATATTGTAGCTAGGCTTTATCTTTAGGTACTGTGATCACAAATTTCCCAATTTTTGAGTGTTATTTTTTATAACGTGATCCTAACTAACCACAAATCAAACAATGAACGTTGTTCATTTAGAAAAAAAAGGTTCCATTGAGTCGTGGTTTAAAAAATTTTGTCAGGTAACTTTGAAACTTCATCTTTAAAAAAAATGTAATACTCTACCACGTGCAAGTTATTTCAAACGATAAACCCCCTTGATTTATTTAACTGGGGCTACATAAAAGAAAAAGTGTATTCAAAACCAATACAGAATCTAACCGAACTGCGTCACATAATTGTTGAAACAGTAAAAGAAAATAATGCAAAGAGATTCGAAGATTTTTTCTGAAGTGATGCAGAACATGTATTGGTGCCGAAACCAAATAATTTCAGTATTTGCTTTAATTTTCAATAAAAATATTAAAATAATCCCTTTCAATTCTTTTTGATTAAGTTTTATCTTAATAAAATAATGGATCAATTATTAATTTTAATTAAATTTTATTAATTTGACGTACGCACATTGCCTTCTGGTTTAGTTTTTTTTTTAAATAAGGTTCTTTGGTAAGAAAAGGCAATAATATTTTTTGTGAAAAGAAAAATGCCAATTGTATCATTTTGAAATATTCACTATATGGGCCATCTTAAAGTTGAATGTCAATCTGTCTCTTTTTAATTCGTCGTCGAACAGCGTCACTATATATGCCACTCTGTTACCGGTGTCCATCTCACTTACGCTGGTGAAGTCTTTGGTGTATTTTTTGAAATGTGGTCCTTTTGCAAAAAAAATAAGCAATAATATTTTTTATCGAAAGAAAAGTGCTAATTGTTGTACCATTTTGAAATCTTGACCAAATGGGCTATATTTTGAAATAACTTGCTCAGGGTAGTGTAATACGTTTTTCCTTAAGATGAAGTGTCAAAGATAGCTGACAACAAAATTTTTCAACCACGACTCGATCAAACTTTTTTACTAAATTAGCAACGTTCATTATTTGATTTGAATTGAAAAAAAATTGTACTAAAAATGATCATGAGAAATTCACCAAAAATATTTTTAAGCTTCTAAAACGACCGCAAGAGGGCGTGACGAGCTAAACATTTTTAAAAATAATTTTTTTTGTGTATTTTCAAGTGTTAACCGAGAAAGAAAAATTCGCAGTTATAATTAGCAAACTGTCTCCTACAACTTTGTTTTATGACATTTTATCGTAACTTCGCGAATAAAGAAGTGGGGGGCTGGGAAGCTGTACCATTCCATTTGAAAAAACTGAACAAAACTTCAAAAAAACTATTGTTGAATGTAACGCCACCTCGCGGTTTCATTTATAAACTAAATAATTTATCTCTCAGATTATCTGATTGTCCCAGCAATTGCCTTTTAAATGAATCCAAATTGAGGAAAATAGGTTTAGGCAAACGGACATTAGACGACTTTTTATCTAAATAGGTAAAACTGCCCCCCAATTCTTTATTTGCGAAGTTACGACACAATGTCATAAAACCAAGTTGTAGGAGACAGTTTGCTAATTATAACTGAGAATTTTTCTTACTCGGTTAACACTTGAAAATACACAAAAAAAAAATAGATTTTTAAAAATGTTTAGCTCGTCACGCCCTCTTGCGATCGTTTTAGAAGCTTAAAAATATTTTTGGTGAATTTCTCATGTGATCATTGTTAGTACAATTTTTTTTCCCCAAAGCTATGGGATAAATAATTTTCAAGATACGGCCGCGATCCATCCTTAGTACGACACCTCGTATATATATATATATATATATATATATATATATATATATATATATATATATATATATATATATATATATATATATATATATATGTATATTTATATATATATATATATATATATATATATATATATATATATATATATATATATATATATATATATATATATATATATATATATGTATATTTATATATATTTATATCTATTTATATATTATTTATATATATATACATATATATATATATATATATATATATATATATATATATATATATATATATATATATATATATAAATATATATAATATATATATATATATATATATATATATATATATATATATATATATATATATATATATATATATATATATATATATATAGGGAGCGTAAAAGTAGGTATACAGTTATAAGATACAGAGTTCTTTATTATTTACTATGATATGCAATACTATGCTATACTTTAATTTTATATTGTTTTAATAATATTTTATATCTTTTATAATTTTGTATTTTATATTGATTTAAATGCTTTTTCGTAGTCGATAAAAGCCAAGCACAGTGTGATCACAGGATTTGATCCATTGTACTGAATCTACTTCTGAATTCTGCTTGTTCACTTGGTTGTGCGTCATTCAGTTTTCTTAATATTCTTTAGATATTATCTTAGTGAAAACTTTCTACATTACTGATAGGAGGCTTATTAGCCGGTAGTTCCTTAAATTTTCCCATGTTCCTTTGTTATGTAAAAGGATCACTTCTGCATTTTTCTATAAGTCAAGTATTTCTTGTTCTCTGCGGCATTTTGAGTGTAATTTTGCCAGTGTTTTATGTAACATCCGACCACTAACTTTTAGCATTTGTTACACTATCGTTTCCTGGAACCCTGCCGTTTTTCATCGATTTTATAACATTTGTTACTTCCTCTACTCGGATACCTGGCATTTGTTCTTCCGTGTGTATTGTTGTCTTTGGTTGATTCTGATCTTCATATAACTGGAAATAACATTTTTTATGACATTTCCGTACCTCTGACATTTCCTTGCACACTGTGCCATGCTCACGCATTAAGGCATACATTTGCGTTTTTTTCTTTCTCAGCTTCTGCTTAGCCTTGTTAATTCCCTTATTTTCTTCCAGGGTTTTTTGCACTAGCTGCATGTTGAACCAATGCATGTGCTCTTTGATACGTTTTCTTATAGTTTTTCAGAGCTCAGCATACTCGACCCTGCCAAAAGGACTCCCTGGATTTTTCATTGTCCGTCGTTTCTTCATTAAATCAATGATCTCACTGGAGATTTTTGTCTGTTTGAGACATTTTTCTTCTGGTGCTATTAAAGCAGCCGTTTGGAGTACATTGTTGGTAATTTCTTCATATTGAACTGACATTTTCGTCTTCTCCGGATCTTGTAATAGAGCAAAGCAGTTCGATAAAGCAATCTCAAAATCCCTGCCCCTATCCAGCAATTTCCCATAATCCACTTTGCCCTTATTTGACCTTACCATTCTTTCGCGCTCTCTTCGACAGTTAATCTTAACTTTTGCTCGTACCATTAGGTGATCACTTCCAACATTCAAATTGTTAAGTACAGTACGACTGCAAAATATTGTTTTATCGTTGGTCATGATGTAATTAACTTCACTTGTGACTCCAGATGGACTTTTCCATGTCCATTTTCTGCTGATATTTTTCTTATAGAATTCATTATATATAACGAGTCAGTAACGAGTCAGTTCAGTCAGTTCAGTTCAGTAGTAATTCAGTCATTCCATAAATTACAAATTTGTGCTGGTGATGATAATGGCTTGATGATGTTAAGATGGTTAGAGAAACGCTCGTTAAAATTAAAAAAGACAATGGTAAAGCTTTTCGAGTTGCATATATAAACTTGATGATATATATGGGGTTCAGTTATTTTAGCATGATTCCTTCGCAGAACTTATATCTGTTTTCAGTTTTTAGGATATGATTAAAAACGTGAAATAATCGTTCAAATTAATGAAAGTCCAAATTTATAGTTAAAAAATAACACGTTTTTTTCTATCCTAGTAGTTTTTCTATTTTCTATTTTTAAATGTCTAATTGATACATTTGAATAAAGTTAATAAATACATTTTTACTACAGTTTTATTTTATTCGTGAATGTAAACCTACACTCCATATTACAGTTTTCGTCAGATAGTCGAATCATTATGTTGGTAGAAAATCGTATATGCTGACAATATTATGTTCATTTTTGATTTTACGCTACACCCCATTCTGCTAATTCCTGGACGAGTTATAGCAAGGGAAGGTCATGTAAATTGGCCACCAAGATCATGTGATTTGACATCGTTGGACTATTTTCTTTGGAGTTATGAGAAAAGCCAGGTCTATAAGGACAATCCGCAATCGGCTCGTGAACTAAAGGATTAAATTATTCGAGTCATTGGTGCGATAGAGCCACGGATATGTCAAAATGTCATCCAAAATTTTGACATTTGACAGATATTGTCTTTCGCGTATAAGTCATACACTATGCTTCAATTATCTATAAAAAGTTTTTTGAAGTCTCTGAAAGACTATTTACCAACTCATTACAGAACTTAGACATAAGTTTTACCTCTTTTATTGTTCTATAAAGTTAATGATAATCAAAAAATATATTTCCATATTTGAAGTTTCAATAGTCACTAAAATAAATTAAAAATTTTTGCAGTTACAACTCTGTCCGCACAATTTTTATACTCCCCAGCCATCCCACTTCTAATCTCTTCATTAAATTTCTAAACCGCAAACTTGACGGTTCCTCGTCAGTCTAACAACAGACCAGCACAAAAAAAACATGTTAACCAGCTTTTGGAATAAACTATTTAATTTGAGGCGATGCCGGTTATTTGCCTATGAAATTAGAGCTTTTTTGGTTAGACTCTGAATTAAAAACATAACTGCATCCTGACATTAATTTATTTGAATACTCGGAATTTGAACGGATCACTTTAACAAACAGGTGTGAAAAATGTTTATTGAAATAATACCGACTCACAATGGTCAGCCTTGTCTCATCTGAAAGAACGTTTCGTTACATTCACCTTATTTCACAAGTGATATGACCTTTTTTCCATTATTAATAATTCAAATTTAATTTCACTCCCTGGCTACATTAGATAACCACTACGAGGTGTATAAATAAAGTAATGAGACTGGTGACATACTGTTCGATCTAAGAACACTAGCTTGCTTCCGATTTAGAGAAAAGACACGTTATCATCTGGTGTATCTTCAATAAGAGTTTGAACTCCCTAGAGTAATTTGCTGATCGATAGCAATTCCTTTCCTAAACCGGATTTTTTAGTGCTTTTCTAAAATATTGTAGTCTAAACTCGATAGTAGTCTGAAAGACAAAAATATCGAGTACCAGTGCGTTATAAAGTTTTGTTTTAGATTTGGGCACAGTGTGATATATATATATATATATATATATATATATATATATATATATATATATATATATATATATATATATATATATATATATATATATATATATATATATATTTACTTATGGGCCCTGGTGGACCACGCGAAGTACAGTTAGAGGCGTTTGATGTTGTTAGCGTTCCTTTGCGCCCATACTAATTTCATTCTTTCGCTATGAGCTTTTTCCTTTCGTCAGACCAAGTTGTTCCAGTCTTCCCACATTTTTCTCTCTGGCAAACCTTCCAAAAATTTAACCTTGTGTCTGAAACAGCCTCTATCCTGAATTTCACTTTGTGTAATATTTGCTGATCTTAGGTCCTCTTTAATTGCAGCAATCCATTTAATTATTTCTACTTTAACCGTACTCCTATTTTCATTTGTCTAGTTAGCCTACTCGGATTCATCCGTTTTATGTGTCCGTAAAACGTAAGTCTTCTTTTTCTCATTTCGCTATATCTGTGTATTGTTTGACTTCTTTGTTTTCTCGAAGTCGGTATGTTGTGCTATTTATTCTGGCTTAATAACTGTGTTGTAATGTCTCAGTTTTGTGTTTTTAGATAGGCATTTTTTGTTGTAAATATTTTGTCTAAGTCTCAATGCCGTTTCCATTTTTTGACATCTACCCTTATTGGCCGCTTTTTTCAACCAATTTTCCATGATTATTTCACCCAAATATTTGAATTGAAAGATTGCAGTTGTAGATCATGTATTGCGTCTTTTCAAAGGAAATTTAGAGTCCTACCTTTTCTCCTGTTTCTTTTAGGATTTCAGTCTGTTTTGTTAATATATCTTGAGCTAAAATTGCTAAATCATCAGCAAACGCCAGACAATCAACGTTGATGTTGGTTCTCCCCAGTTTAATGGCATGGTCAATATTCAGGGCCGACTTTTTTTCACGCCACTCCTGTATTACTTTTTCTAGAATACAGTTAAACAAAAGAGGCGAAGGTCCATCCCCCTGTTTCACTTCAGTTATAATTTCCAAGGGCTTTGAGATGTCACCCATCAATTTAACTTTTGACATTGTGTTAGTTAATGTTACTTTCATAATTGCCAGCGTTTTCAGATCTAATCCTTGTTCTTTCAAGACTCGGAATAAAGATTCGCGGTCAATAGAATCATATGCTTTTTTGCAGTCCACAAATGTACAGGCGAGATTTTTATTGTACAGTTTTGCTTATTTGCTTGATTGTACCTGGACCAGCGGATATATATATATATATATATATATATATATATATATATATATATATATATATATATATATCTAATATTTTCACGGATGGTAGATAATATTTCTAAATCCTTCCGGGTGTCGATCCGTTGATCCGCTGATCCGCCAAATGAGATTTTGGCGAAACGTTGTGACTCTTCACAGAATCAAAGGATCGACACTCAGTTGATATATTGGAGCTAGAGAAAACGTTTAAGTTTAAGAGTAGTTCAACTAACTTAACTGCATAATAATTTAATAATCGCAAATGGATAATTTAAAATTAATTTTATTTATACAGGGTATCTCACAAAACCGTGACGGGATAGTTTTGTTTTTTCTTATCGAACACCGTCTATGTTCATCCATTTTTACATTTTGCTATATGTATAATATATATATATATATATATATTTGCTATATATATATATATATATATATATATATATATATATATATATATATATATATATATACATATATATATATATATATATATATATATATATATATATATATATATATATATATATATATATATATATATATATATATATATATATATATATATATCGATATATATATATCATCATCATCATCATCATTTTCAGCCTGTGTCGATCCACTGCAGGATGGGGGCCTCTTGAGCATGCTTCCAACTTTTACGGTTGCCTTGGTCTATCTGTCATCCCATCACTTCGCTATATGGCCTGCCCATTTTCATTTCAATTGCTTTACTCTTTCCATGATGTCACACACTTTTGTTTGTTCCCTGATCTATGTGCAGGGCTTCCTGTCTCGTTTAGTAATGCCAAGCATATATCATTCCATTCCCCTCTATGCTACTCGAAGTTTTTGAACTGATTGCGATGTGAGTGTCCAGGTTTCACTTCTGTGTGTCATAACGGCTAGAGCGCACTGATCGAAGACTTTTGTTTTCAGGCAAAGTGGGAGTCTGCTCTTAAACACTACGTTGAGCCTGCCAAATGCATGTCAGCCACATTTAACACAAAGTTCCACCTCGCATGCGGTATCCCCCTCCATAAAAATCCTCTGCCCAAGATATGTAAAGTGGTCCACAATCTTCAAATTCCTTCCAAAAACTGAAATCGTTCTGTCTTCAGCGAATTTATTGAACATACCCTGAGTCTTTTTCAGGTTTACTTCTAAGCCAAGTTTACTTTGCAGCTCTTGTATGTGTCTTTGCAGCTCCTCTGGGTCTTGTGAAAGGAGAACGATATCATCTGCAAATACAAGATGGTTTAAATTTGCACCATTGATCTTCACACCATCCTGTTCCCAATCCTGTTTACGGAATACTTCTTCAAGGCCAGCCGTGGAAAGAATAGGCGATATTGCGTCACCCTGCCGTACACCTCGTTCTACATTAATACCCACTTCAAGTTCATCAAGGTGTATTGTCCCTGTAGCTCTATCATATATCGATCCTAATAAGTTTACATACGATTTGTCTACCCCCTGGCTAAGCAGTGCATCTATTATGGCATTCTTTGAGATGGAGTCAGAAGCTTTTTCGTAGTATATGAAAGCCAAGCACAGTTGCATGGTGTATGCGTTGTGCGTTTCTATGGCCTGCTGTACAGCCTGGATGTGATCCGTTGAACTGAATCCACTTCTGAATCCCGCTTGTTCTCTTGGGTGTGGGTCATTCAGTTTTCTTAATATCCCTTTAGATATTATCTTAGTGAAAACTTTGTACATTACTAATAGGAGGCTTATTGGACGGTAGTTCTTTAAATCTTCCTGGCTTCCTTTTTTCTGTAAAATGATCACTTCTGAATTTTTTCTATAAAATACCAAGTTTTTTTCAAGTTTCCAGTTTCAAATACTAAGTTTTTTTAAAATTTCTTTTCTTAATAATGTGTTCGTGTACTCCATTTATCTATTCACTCTCTAACAGCTCTTCAGATATATAATTCCCAGCTATCAGTACTTCTTGTTTTAGATCATCTCAAGGTTTGTTGTGTCTAAGGCAATTTTTCTAATCAATTATTATGGTATATATATATATATATATATATATATATATATATATATATATATATATATATAACAAATACATTCCACTCGGTTTAGGTGTAGAAGCAGATATGCTGTATTAATTCTTGAAGATATACTTGTGCTGCTAAAAATGTTACTTACACAAGAATCATTTCATACTTATTTGCCATATTTAACTATTTAGCCCTTAAACTCAAATAGATTTGCCCATGAATACCAAATTTCTTGATAATTTTTCGATACGCGTTTCATTACTCAGGTTATCATTATGTATCCTAATATTGAACACAACATAAGAAACACAACAGCTTTAAAATGTTCCTCATTATTCAAAGTTTCTTTTATAGAGTAATCTTTTTTGTTGGTACGATAATCAGTCTAACAATAATATAAATAACTCGATGTTAGGCCATCTTATGACTTCCGGATTTTCACAGAAAAGATAGATAAGGAAGAACGATAGTTTTAATATTTCTCTCTATTGTTTGGATGTAATCAATGCATTTTATAATTATTTCTTTTAATAAAATTAACTCAAGTTTCGTTACCCAGGTTATCAATATCAGGATATTCAATCTGATAACCTGATTAGCGAAATATATTACAAAAAACTTTTAAAATCGAGCACCCTCTTTTAGGTGTTTGAGTTTTTATGTCGATGAGTATAAAATATCGCTGCCCTATAAAGAAACACAACAGCTTTAAAATGTTCGTCATTATTCAAACTTTCTTTTATAGAGTGATCTTTTCTGTTGGTATGATAATCAATCTAACACTAATAAAAATAACGCGATAAACGCCATCTTATGACTTGCGGATTTTCACAGAAAAGATAGATAAGAAAGAACGATAGTTTTAATATTTCTCTCTATTGTTTGGATGTAATAAATGCATTTTATAATTATTCCTTTTAATAAAAAATAACTCAAGTTTCGTTACTCAGGTTATCAATATCAGGATATTCAATCTGATAACCAGATTAGCGAAATATATTGCAAAAAACTTTTAAAATCGAGCACCCTCTTTTAGGTGTTTGAGTTGTTATGTCGATGAGTATAAAATATCGCTGCCCTATAAAGAAACACAACAGCTTTAAAATGTTCGTCATTATTCAAACTTTCTTTTATAGAGTGATCTTTTCTGTTGGTATGATAATGAATCTAACAATAATAGAAATAACTCGATGTTAGGCCATCTTTTGACTTCCGGATTTTCACAGAAAAGATAGATAAGGAAGAACGATAGTTTTAATATTCCTCTCTATTGTTGGGATGTAATAAATGCATTCTATAATTATTTATTTTAATAAAAAATAACTCAAGTTTCATTACCCAGGTTATCAATATCGGGATATTCAATCTGATAACCTGATTAGCGAAATATATTACAAAAAACTTTTAAAATCGGGCACCCTCTTTTAGGTGTTTGAGTTTTTATGTCGATGAGTATAAAATATCGGTGCCCTATAAAGAAACACAACAGCTTTAAAATGTTCGTCATTATTCAAACTTTCTTTTATAGAGTGATCTTTTCTGTTGGTATGATAATCAATCTAACACTAATAAAAAAAACGCGATAAACGCCATCTTATGACTTGCGGATTTTCACAGAAAAGATAGATAAAAAAGAACGATAGTTTTAATATTTCTCTCCATTGTTTGGATGTAATAAATGCATGCTATAATTATTCCTTTTAATAAAAAATAACTCAAGAATGTTCGTTACACAAATTATTAAAAATGATAATACACACAGAATGCAATGATAGACGGTGCCAATCATCGAGAGCTTCATACACAATGTAAAGAGAAATTTACGAAGCTAGTTTTGCGTATCTAATGCCTTTGAAATTATAATTTTCTAATGACGGTCAAAACTCCATGGTTTGATGGTTTCCATTGAATTAAGAATCTGCAAAAATGTATCGCCGCATTTTTTATTTATAAAGCTCGTTAGGTATTTGTGTAACGGTTAGTTTGTGCAGATAGCAGTTTTTTGGTTTATAAAGAGCTTGTACGAATTTAAATGAACTGTACTTTAAGTAGTATGAACGATTCCCGATTTTTTTGCACGACGGCTGAAAATATTATAATTTATTAAGTTCTTGAAATGGAATTTTTTTAATCTCTTAAGCTGGATATTATAATAAATGTAGGGACGTTAGCATTTATTAGAATGTAATAATTTTGAAAAGTCTTTTTTAATTGTGAAGCAAATAAAACAAAAAAGGGGCAATATAGAAATGAAGAATTTAACCCATTGGTGCATAGAGTTCCTCATAAGGGACGCTCAATGTTTTCAGAATGCAGTGTATACTAAATATAATTATAGACTACTTGATGCTCAATTCTTCTATTGCAACCTTTGGTGTGATGCACTAAACTTGAAGAGATTTACCACTAAACACCAAAACACTTTTTTTTTAGATTAAATTATCTCCTGATGATGCTAACATGGTTACCGAAATGTGCGTCGAGCAGTTCAAAAAAGTGTTTTGGTGTTTAGTGGTAAATCTCTTCAAGTTTACTACTTGATGCCGGTATTTTTGTGGCCATGGATCGCGAACTTTACCCAATGAAAAATAGAGGGTAAGTTTTTATTTCTTATATGGACTTTTCATGACATTAGGCCTTTCAAATTTTGGCACACACTACTAGTAGTTTATTCTCAGAAATTATTCATGCAATTTACATAAGTTCTTTATAATAATATTAGTGTATATTTGTATCGTCCCTTATAAGGGCCTCAATGCAGAATGACTAAATCGAAAACTCAACAATTACAATCTCTAAATTTGCTTTGCAGATTATCATTACACGAGCTGCTTTCTTTAACCAAACTGATCTGGACGTGTATAGTGGAATTCCTGACAACCAGGCGGTAAACACCGAGGAAGAGAGTGACACATCAGACGACGAACACATTGGTGAGTATTTCCACAGGCTGGATCGAGTGGTGACTCCAAAGTAAGCACAAGCCGAAAACATAAGTTGACAGAAAATCAAAGCAAAAGGAAATAAACCTCCTAACTTTTCTACAAATAAATTCGGTGTGCCTGGCGAGCCATCTTTGGAAGCTAAATTGTTCAGGAAACAAATCGCTATGGACAGCAAACAAATAATCAGCTAAATTTTACTAAAGACAAATTTTACGTTTTACTTGGGGCAGTACTTTTCTCGGGTTATGCAAATAATCCGAACAAGAGGTTACATTTGAGTTCTTTTGAAGACGTGTCGAAGATCTTGTCGAACAGTATGCGCTTGAATAGATTTGAAATGTTACTGCGGCATTTACATTTCAATGATAATGCTAATATGGGCCAGAACGATTGTCTTTATAAACTTCGTCCTTTGCTTGAAGTATTGAATCGGAATTTTAGATATCACGGTGGATTAGAAGAGGCCCTATCAATCGACGAGAGTATGATTCCCTACTATGGTAAGCATTATGTCAAACAATATATCAAGGGAAAACCCATACGTTTTAGACATAAAGACTGGGCTAGTTGTACCACTAGCGGCTATATGATTTCTTTTGAAATCCATAAGGGAAAATGCGACTCAAGAAAACGTTTTGGTCTTGACAGATATATTTGGTAATAACATTACTAGTTAAAGCTCAGGTTCCTTCTAATAAAGGATATAAATTATTTATTGATAATTACTTCACCAGTCTAAAATTGTTGAACCACTTATCCGAAAATACAATATGGACCACCGGAACAATTAGGAAAAATGGTACAAAAAATTGCCGATTTTTTGAAACCAGCTCCTGGAAATCAAAACCAAGAGGAAGTTTCAACTTTGTTTCATGTGAAAATGTTACGTTTGTGCAATGAAAGGATAATAAGATAGTGACTTTGTGTACGAATTTTGAGACCGATGATATCGTGACAACTTCCAGGTTAAAAACAGATTCTATAACCTAAAATAATAGCAAACTACAACAAGCATATGGAGCAATCGACAAAATTGATTGGCTTATAGCACTGTATAGAATAAGAATGCGGCAAAGAAAATGGTATTGGCCTATAGCATCATATTTGTTAGATGCTTGTGTTTGTCAAATGCGTGGGTTCTCAAGAAGAGACTCAAGCCATCCCATCTTAATTGCGCTTTAGTACTAGTTTTCCGAAGACCCCCTTCAACCCCCCCCCCCCCCCCCGAAATAAGCCAAATATTATCTAATATTATACCGAAGAAATACGAGGAGTGAAGAGAGTTAAATTATTACATTTGACTTATTGAATTTATTTGAATTATTGCAATTGAATTATTATTTTTGACAAGTATCTCGCCTACCCCGAAATCTAGTTTGGAATGCCTAGATATGTGCGATAAAAACCTTTATCCTAATATTTACACATTACTACAAATCTTGGCTACCATTCCTGTATCCACTGCTACCCCAGAAAGGTCTTTCTCGAGCCTAAGGAGACTGAAAAACTATTTTCGAAACATTTGATAAATTTTTTTGATAAATTTGAATTTACCGCCAAATCTAGGTCCAACTAGAGCTACCACCTAGTGGTAAAAAATAAATACCTATTATCTTCTAAACAAAGGGGCATTGCATGATAACAGCAAGATGGTGGAAAATGGACCAACCTGTTGCTTCGAGTTCTCGCGAGTCTTCAAGTAAGTCTTCTTAAATAAATGTTTTAACTATTATTTATTTTAGATGGATAATTAATTGAATAAATAATCAGATTAAATGTTCAGACTGTTTTTATTAGAATAATTAATCTTATGTTAGAAAATTATTCTGTTGATAAAATATGTACACATATGTGTACATTTGGACTTGAGTCTCTTATCACTCTTATCAATTGTCCACAAATGTGTACGGTAAGTTACAAAATTACATCTTCTATTTTTTTAATAATTTTAATTTTTCAATTTTAGGATTAAGAAGACGCTTTTGAATGAGAGTGACATCGATGTTAGTAGCGATGATTCTGATGGAGACTACATCCTCGATCCTCAAGAAATTCTTTCAAACATTGATGATGAATGCAATTATTTTGATGAGAGTGATGAAGTACCTAGTTTGATAGGAAATGGACCAGATGAAGCTTCTGTTTCAACTCCATATGCTTCACCACGTAGTGATGAGATGTTTGTTGAATTGACACACTCAGTTATACAACCCCCAAAAAGGGGGAGAAAGGAAAGTGCACAGAAAGGGAGAGTACAAAGAGGGAGAGCTCAGCGGGGAAGACGTAAGTCAAATACAGAGCGTAAAATTTCGCCAGATTGGACAAATTCTGAAGAACTAGATGCACGTTTTCCTAACGTTGAGCAGACCTCAGTGGAACCTGTTTTCATGGAAAAGTCACCAATTAAATTCACAAACATGTACTGTCATCAGACAAAAAATGCAGAGCTTAAAACTTGCAACTCAAGAAATTAAGCAGTTTGTTGGTATCACATTTCTCATGAGTACAATGAAATATCCTAATATCAGGTTTCACTTATTGCGACAGCCATGACCAAAGATCGGTTTCTTGCTTGTACTTGTACTTGTACTTGTTTGTACCGACAGTGATACACTACAAAAAGAAACAAATCACATAAAAGACATTTTAATAAAAAACAATTACCCAAAAAATTTTATAGATAAATCGCTTAAAAATTTTGATACTAGACAAAACAGACAAGTTATTAATAACAATAATAATAACTCTCAAACAATCAACCTCACAATCCCTTATATCCGCGGTATTTCTGACACAATTAAAAGAGTAGGAAATAAATACAACATAAGAACGACATTTAAAACAAAAAATACTCTTAGATCTCTATTAACAAAGACTAAACCAAACAATATACAACAATATATACAATACCAAAAATGTGGTTTATAAAATTCCCTGCGAATGTGGCAAATTCTATATAGGTGAGACATCTAGACCGTTAGATGTTAGATTAAAAGAGCATAAAAACCTTCTTAGAAAGGGCGATTTTAATAAATCTAGAATTTGTCAACACGCATGGGAATCGGGTCATAAAATCAATTGGAATAATTCCAAAACGGTATTAAAAGAATCGGTAACAAAATACAGAAGATTAAAAGAAACCGCTATAATTAATTTAAATAAAAATAACTGCAGTGCTATGCCTTCGGTAGATTTAAATTCAATATGGTTCCCGATTCTAAAGAATACAATTAAACACATTTAAATATTTGAATACACAATCAGTACAATAAACAATCACACAGTAAACGTTACCTATATATATTTTTTGGTAGTATGTCACTGTCATGAAAATCCATTGTTGTCAATGTAAGTATCGTTGACATACAAAAAATATATTTACTTTCACTCGTTACTTTATATATTACAAATTAATATAATTTATTTTTTAGTTCAGTTTTGAAAACGGGGGGAGATTACCCTCCGAAACGTTAACGTTAAAAGTTTGTACATTTTTATAACATTTTTATATCTTTAAAAATATTGTTCATTAGGCAAATTCATTACAAAAAAGATCACTGAGAAATTTGTCTCCGTTTGGTTTTTTGTTTTTACCCACTGATTCTTTCTTTAAATAAGAACAGGTATTTTTGATCTTTTTTGAGTTTTAGACAGTGGCGAAAAACCCAAATAAAGGAGAAAAAATTGCATCCGTAATGCCATACATGTGGTCAACAACTTGGCAGTGATCAATGATGAAAAACAATATGATTTTTTATGGAAAATCAGGCCGTTAATATCAACTTTTAGGGAAAAAGTTCTTTCTCTGCCAAGATCTCAAAATGTACGTATTGACGAACAAATTATGCCGTTTACAGGACAAGTCGCTGTAAGGCAATTTGTTCCTCGAAAACTCTATACTACTGGACTGAAGGTGTATGTGTTGTGCTCGCCCAACGGTGTAATTCTTGATTTAGAAGTGTATCAAGGAAAAAATACCGCCCTACACCCAGAAACAGACGGAAGATTCAAGTTGGGCAATGGAGGAAGGGCAGTTATGCAGTTGGATCGAAATTGTTCTCCTGGAACGAACCTTTATTTTGAAATAACGAACGAACCTTCTTGAAATGTTATTAGAAAAGGGTATTTCTGGAACCGGGACTATTATGTCCAACAGATTCCCAGACGTTTGATTTAAAACCGACAACAATACATTGAAAGGTGAGAGAGGTTCTTATGAGACTCGAGTAAGGCTTGGCAAAAAAATTGGTTTAGTCAAGTGGTGTGACTACAAGGCTGTGACCATGGCTTTATCCAAACATATGGTTCATCCCTTAAAAACTGCAAAAATATATTCTAAGGCTCATAAGGGTTCCTTTTTTATTTCCTAACCAGACATTGTGTCTAGTTACAATGAAAATAAGGGAGGGGGCGATCTCATTAATCGGAAGATTTCATTGTACCGATCATACCACAAGACAAAAAAATGGACTGTATGCTGTATAGAATACTTCATGGATATGGCTGTGGCCAACGCGTGGGTTATGTATAAAAGTGAATCATCATCTACAAAGAAAAAAAATGAGATTGATGGGTTTCATAGCTTTAAAGTTACAGTTGTCCAAGCTCTGATTGTTGACAATAATTCTCAAAGAAAAAGGCAATATGTGGACGATGAAGAGACTCACGTGCCAAAAAAAAGATGTGTTGGCCGTCCGGGGTCCGTTGCAGTGCCCCATAAAGAAATTCGACAGATCGGCACGCATTTACTAGAGGCCATGAATCTTCGAGACGCTAAAAGATGCAGGAATACAAAATGCACAGGCAGAAAGTGAATAAGATGTAAAACTTGCAATGTATTTTTGTGTATTATAAAGGAAATAAACTGTTTTTTAAACTTTCACAAATAGATAAGTTTTATTTGTTTTTATTTATTTTATTCAAAAAACATTAAAAATACCTCAATTTAATTTCCAGCAAATATAAGTTTTTAATAATTTTTATTATTTTATTAGAGAACACAACCTCTTGGGTGAATTGTACACAAATGTGAACATTGGGATCCCAATTAGTCTATAAAATACAAACCTAGAACTAGCACATGTGTGAACAAAATATATTTTCGAATGTTGATTTTCAAAAAAAAAAACACAAAGGAACAATTAGTTTCTATTGGCTTCAATAAGCATGCATAATACGATTTATTAAAAAAAAACTTTTGTAGTGTCGAGATTGACAAAGATATTTAAAACTTGTACATATTACAATTGTTTCAGTACACAATATATTTTTTCAAATACAAAATATATTAAATTAACAGTAAGAAAGATAGTTACTACTTAAACGGTCCATTGTCCTAATAATATCATACATTATGATAGTCGGGAATTTCATTTTTTCAATGTCTAGATGCGCAATATAAATTGCACAATGGTGAACTATTCAAGTCTATGAGGTCATATAGCAAAATACTGGAAAGTTTCCTTTCTTTAATTTCTAGGCTCTCTAAGAGGTTTATTTTATAATTTATTTTCATTATATATTTTATTATAAGGGGTTAGCATAATGATAATAATGTTGTTCCTTAATATTCTGGTTTCATTTATGCTCATTAAGCCTAGTGGAAAAATACTTTCCTGTTCGTTTAATATATATTTTTGGACACGAACCGCACTTACACGTTTTATTATAGCATTTCTTATTAATTAATGTATTTATGATTTTTAGGTCGTATCCGTTATTCACTGCGATCTGTTTAATGACATTGTTATAACTAATAATCTATTGATATTTAGATATTAATATTTAAATTTTCATTATATTTAAAAGTTTTTTTCTCTTATTTGGGTTTTTTCGCCACTATCTAAAACTCAAAAAATATCAAAAATACCTGTTCTTATGTAAAGAAAGAATCACTGGGTAAAAACAAAAAAACAAACGGAGACAAATTTCTCAGTGATTCTTTTTTGTAATAAATTTGCCTAACGAACAAAATTTTAAATAAATAAAAATGTTATACAAAATTTTACAAACTTTTAATGTCAACGTTTCGGAGGGTCCTCTTCCCCGTTTTCAAAACTAAACTAAAAAATAAATTATATTCATTTGTAATATATAAAGTAACGAGTGAAATTAAATATATTTTTTTGTGTATGTCAACAATACTTACATTGACAACAATAGATTTTCATGACAGTTACATATTACCAAAATATATATATATAGGTAATGTTTACTGTGTGATTGTTTATTGTACTGGTTGTGTATTCAAATATTTGTATTGATTATTCTAAAGAATCAAACAATTGTATTCTTTAGAATCGGGAACCATATTGAATTTAAATCTACTGAAGGCATAGCAATACAGTTATTTTTATTTAAATTAATTATAGCGGTTTCTTTTAATCTTCTTTATTTTGCTACCGATTATTTTAATACCGTTTTGGAATTATTCCAATTTATTTTATGACTCGATTCCCATGCGTGTTGACAAATTCTAGATTTATTAAAATCGCCCTTTCTAAGAAGGTTTTTATGCTATTTTATTCTAACATCTAACGGCCGAGATGTCTCACCTATATAGAATTTGCCACATTCGCAGGGAATTTTGTACACCACATATTTGGTATTTTGTTGTATATTGTTTGGTTTAGTCTTTGTTACTAGAGATCTAAGAGTATTTTTTGTTTTAAATGTTGTTCTTATTTTGTATTTATTTCCTACTCTTTTAATTCGGTCAGAAATACCGCGGATATAAGGAATTGTGAGGTTAATTGTTTGAGAGTTATTATTATTGTTATTAATAACTTGTCTGTTTTGTCTAGTATCATTTCATTATCAGACATTATTTAAAAGTTACATAACCGGTCGCGATGGTCTGGCGGGCTAGTCACTCGCCTGCCAATCGAATGGTCCCGGGTTCGACTCCTGGTTCCGGTATGCATTTTTCTATAGTTTACCCGACTTTAATGAGGCACGTTGTATAGTAATGGATTGATTAGTCACTAAAAAACGCTAGATCAATGACGTTACGTACCAGAAAAAACTTGTACGTATTACAATTATTTTGACACAGTGCCCTTTTCAAATACGAACTAAAGAGTGCCTCAGGATGTTTTTCGTTTTTGATACTTCAAACTTGTTTAATTGCTGTTAAATTACACGGTAGTTTTTGAATTTTTATTTATGAAAAACAACCACCCGTAAATGCACACCATCGGCTTCTTTTGATCCATTTAGCCTGGAACTGAAATTTTCAATCATTCGCTGCAGCATGGCTTTTGGAATCGCGTAGATTTCGTTTGTTATTATTTGTTTTAAAACATTTAAGTTGGGTGGTAATGGGTTGAAAATCTTACTTTTTAAATAGCCCCATATGGCAGGTGTTAAATTCTGGACTCCTCGGTGGCCACTTAATGTCCCCTCGGCGACTAATCACTCTTTCATGGAATAAATCGTGAAGAGCTGCTAAAGAATCATTCGTGACGTGAGAAATTGCTTCATCTTGTTGAAAAAATGTGTAGCGATTGTAGCCAATCGAGTTTTGCATTTCTGGAGCCAAAAAACAACAAAATAGTCTGAGTGCGACCACGGTTATCCTGAAAAAAGTAGGGGTCGATAATTCCTTCACTTGATATGGCAACCCAAAAGACAACCTTAGGCAAAATTTCTGGTGCAGTTCCACCGGATTGTCGGGGGCCCAATATCTGCAATTTTGTTTATTCACGTGGCCTTTGATGTGAAAATTCGATTAATCAGAAAACCATATGTAATTGAAGCTCGTAAAACGAGTTTTCTATGTCCTGCAGAATTCGACTATTTTAGCTGGATCATCGGGCTTCATTTCTTGTGCAGTAACAATTTTGTAGGGGTGGAAATGTAAATCTTTGCGAATAATGCGATGAATCGTGGATCATTGTCGTGTAGTTGTCGTGCATTTCTAATAGATTGGCGAACGCGGTCAACCATCGTGCTCGTTCTTGATGTCATTTTGCGCTCAGTTAACTTACCCAGCATTACAGTCTCTTCAAACTTGTACATCCAATGCTTGATTAAATACGCATTTAGCGATTTAGCAATTAAAATCTATCCAGTACAGATGTCGAAATGTCAAAATGCGCGCTGTGATCACGTGAAAAAGCCGATCAACACCATTCCCCTTCGCCGCTATCTGTGTTTGGCGCGTAATAGTCAATAATAAACAATTTTCAACAATAAACCCGTTATATTAAACAAATAGTAAGAAAAGTAATTACAACCTAAACTGTCTATCGGCCAAATAATACTCTAAATGTTGATAGTGGGGAATTCGATTTTTTCAATGTCTAGATATGCAATAGAAATTTAACAAGGGCGAACCATTTAATTCTACCTCATCATTTAGAAAAAAAACATTTTTTTTCCTTTTATTAATTTTGGGGACTCTCTGGGAGATTTAGTTTATTAGATTTATTTTCGCTATGTCACATTTTAAAATTATCTTTGAAAGTGTGATTTTCTAACATTAAATAGTTAGCATAGTGAGAATTATTTCGTTGCTTAATAAAACTTCTTTTATATTTATTGAACCTAGTGGAAAAATATCTTCCTGTTTGTACAAGATAAACTTTGTCGAAGTTTTACAATGGTATATTATTTTTGGGGATTATTAATGTCCAACAGCAATCGCCCAGAAAACTGGGGTTCAGGTCAGGACTCTGCTTTTCCTTTACAGAAACGTCTTGTGGACATGGGAGGGAACGTTTACCTCGTCTTCCAGGACATTCCCTCCTTTTAACCTAGATGCTAGAAGTTCTGCCTGTGGTTTTGATAGTTTTAATCCTCAAACTAAATTATTAAGTGGTGTAATCTGAGGCACCTCTGTTAAACACACTGAAACGTCAAATAAACAATAGTTTTCGATTTTCTCTAGAAATTCTGTATAATTACTTGAAGAATCAGCGGATGTAAGTTGTTGATTCATAATCCAAGATTCTGATGGTCTTGGAAAAGGATGTTCATCACAATGTTCAACGGGTCGTAAAGCTGATGGTAAATTATAATATTGCACAGTATGTTTAGACTTCGATTCTCTCCAAATTATTGGCAATGCAAACCGCATTTTATGATTTAAACTTTCCAACCAACCTGCTAATGTGCACTAATAATTTGATTAGAATATTGCCATGTCACCACTCAAAAAGTCCGATTTTAATTGTTCGATTAACTAAAAGTTCCGGAGACGTTTATTTGGACTGGAAAATTTAAAACTATGAAACAATAATATACTGTTCCTTATGTTTTCCTTTCTAAATAATTACCTTTAATCGTAAAGTAGTACGTAAGTGAAGCAAATTTAAATTAATACAGTTAAACCATTAATTTTACCTCTTATCTGAATCATAAACTTATCATTTCCAACTAACTAAAAATAAAATAATGTACTGCATTTAAAACTAATTGAGATAAACTCCGTTAAATTTCCTTTTTTTCCTTTATCACCCGGTATGTAATCAATTCAATTTCAGGAGTTTTTGTTATTACTAATGATAATTCATGTTAACGTGACATAAAGTATGATTAAGCCTAATGATTGATTAAATATACACTTTCTCCGTAATTCAAGTAAAAATTAACTAATCACAGATTAATTTCATACAGTGCGAATGGCCATTAACGTTTTTCTCCCGAGTATTGCGTGAACGTGGCAAATCATTGATGTTAAAAAATGAAAAAGGTATACAACTACCTTTCAAGAAGCAAACTAGTGTTAAAATATTATTTGACGAAACGCAATAAGAAATATCAGTATTTTCATATATTAGATAGAAAAAATTATCAGTATTCACTACAGAATTTAGTATATCATCATTCATAATAAGGCAACATACAGGATGTCCGGAAATAACGTCGAAATATTTTGAGAGGTGACTCTAGGTATTAAAACATAAAAAAAGTTTATATAAACATATCCCAAACATTGCTTAAGCCCTTAAGGTCCTTAAAGGGGGAACTCTGATGAAACGGTTTATGCTAAAGTCGTGAAATTCGGTATACTTTAATAAGTTGGAATGGAAAAACATTTTTTGTGTTTGTAATTGAATATTTTAGTCAGGGGCGTCTGCTTCGTAAATGCTACCATAACTTTTTTGTTTGTAATATTTTTTAATTTTTTAAATCAAATTATTAAGTCGTAAAGATTTTTAGGTAAAAAAGGTCTTCTTATTTCATCTACTTAGGATAGATCATTTTCCAGAAAACTGACTTTTTCTAAATCAATGCACCATTACATGGATATCGAAATGTGTCTTAATAATTTAGTAGACACCCTTGAACAACAATATTTATGTAGTAACCAACAATAACAAAACTAACTACCATTAAGGATTTAGCACTTATTCACAACAGATGTTGAAAATGACACCCATTCATCTCAATGCACCCTCTAATTTTTAAGCAGCTCCAATCATTAGCACGTAATCATAATACATAATACACGTTGCTGCAATTCCTCTACAGTGCCAGTCGAGATAACATTGACCAATTCCTTTAAGTATCATTTAAATGCATTGATCTATCCATCGTCCTGGATATAACCGATCTAAATGCGCTCTTACATTTACAGATAAATGAAGCGTAACCCCATCAATCAAAAACATGCCATATGTGAAGTGATCTCCCATTAGGTCCAGCAAAAGGTTTTCCAAGAAGCTCAAATTCTGTTGTCCATTTAAACGGTTGGGAAGCACAAAACGAATCCCTGTCCAGATATTGATAAAAAACTTGCCCTGCTGCCTCGATTCGAAAAATTCATGGGAATTTTTATTCGCCCACACATGAGTGTTGTGACAATTAAAAATTAAAAATTCAATTGCCTGTGAATATAACTTCGTCTGTAAAAAGAATATTCTGTATAACATTTTCATTTAAACGCAACTATTTTAATTCTCCTATTGGAACCTTTAGTGTGAAACACTAAACTTGAAGAGATTTACCACTAAACACCAAAACACTTTTTTGAACTGCTCGACGCACGTTTCGCTAACCATGTTAGCATCATCAGGAGATGATTTAATCTACTTAGATTCCATCTACCATTACAATCTATTTAGATTAAATCATCTCCTCATGATGCTAACATGGTTAGCGAAACGTGCATCGAGCAGTTTAAAAAAAGTTTTTTGATGTTTAGTGGTAAATCTCTTCAAGTTTAGCGCAACTATTTCCTTAACCATTGTCAAAACTGGATTCTTTGTAGCAGGTTATCAGACTTTAAGACGAACTTTCTACTAATGATGTGGATAAAGCGGTTGCTCTCTATCAATTTCCCACACGATACTTTTACCGGTACGCTACTTTTGCCTTCTTGAACAGCAATTCATCTGACATTTATTCCTGGATTTTCTGCTTAATTTTTTAAAACTCGTTCGTCATTTTCTACAGTTCTGATGCTCCGGCTGTTTCCACAGTCATGTTTGGAAGGCAAGAAAAATCCCTTTTCGCATAATCTTTTATGCAGGTTTGTAAATATTTCTGTACAAGGAAGTATTCTTCCGGGAAAAGCCTTTGCTAACAATCTTCTAGCTTCACACGCGTTTCCATTCGAATTCCCGTACATAAAATGCATATTCGTCATTTCTTCGAAGGAATAGTGGACCATTTTGCAGTTAATTTAAAATTTAGACTTTATTGCGTATATGGTTCAGTTATCCTAAACGACAAAGGCAAATATTAACAGTGATAGCCGGCTACTTAATTAATAAAATGCATTTGAAAAAGTCAGTTTTCTGGAAAATAATCGATACTAACGATATTAAAAAAGAAGATCTTTTTTTACCAGAAAATCTTTGCGATTCAATAATTTGATTTATAAAATTAAAAAATATTACAAACAAAAAAGTTAGCGCAGCATTTACCAAAGAGACACCCCTCTTTGTGAGGCCCCTGACTAAAATATTCAATTATTAACACAAAAAAAGTTTTTCCATTCCATACAATTTAGTATGAATTTCCATCAAGAATATGCCGGAACTGTTCTCAGTGCCTCACCTTCCTCTAGATGTGTGTTTTTGACTTTTTCTACGAATTTTGTTGAGTTCATCACAGAACAAGAATTTAGTTGGTTTGGTAGATTTTCAAATTCGTTTGTTAACTATTTTGCCAAATTGTATGTTGGAGAATCAATGGCTGATAAAATTGGTCTCATTAATTTTCCTGGTTTATGAATTTTTGGTAAAGCATATAATCTTGGTACGTTTGGATTAAAAATATGCAGTTTGCTTTTCAGCGAAGCAGAAATAAGGCTGTTAAAAGATTTCGATGTATCTCTAACTTAGTTAACTATTTTTGGGAATAGATTTTAGGTAATTGTTTATATGGACCGTCTTGAATTAATTTTTCAACGCATTCAGACGCATTGTCTTAGAAAGAACGTACAAATCAGTTTAAATAGAATATATTAACAAGGCTTCGTCATTCTTTTTTCAGTGGCTGCCAATGTATGTTGCAAGGTTAAAGAATATTGACAAAGTAACCAAAAAAGTAAAAATATTAAAATTTGTAAGTGTTTGACATAGTCACGAAATGATTTAATATATAAATTTGAGAAAGTGAAAAGTATTTTAAGTAGTAAAAAACGTCGCTATCAGGCAACGTTAAATTTGTCAGATAAAACATTGTGAATTATTTGCCGGCCAGTGGATGTAGATCAATTCTACTATTTTCAATTTAATCATTACCAATTTGATATAACTTATTATATCATAAACCAATCAACATATAACATAAACAACGAACCGTTACTATAAAAAAAATCTTAATACCTGTATGTTTTTTTGCGGTAAACTGTTCCCAATTTGTCGAAATCAGTGGGCACGTTACCTTTAATATGCAAATAGATATTCACGTGTAAAACGTAAGATAATCATTGAACTGTGCTAAATTACCTTAAAACATATATTTTCGTTACATTGCCGCAATGGTAAAATACTGCAAATTATCATAAAACTAGTTTAACAGCAGGACACGTACGTATTCCTAGTAAAACCAAATCTGATAAAAACACTTTCGACTTATTGGGCCACACGGCTATCCGCCTGCAGCTTAATGTTTCGTTCATTTACGAGATAACACATTAATCTTTCCGAATTTGGATCCTTATAATATGTATTAAATTTAATTTACTTATAGACGTTTTTAAAAATAACCAGCAGGTTTGGTTGGTAGGTCTGGTCAGATGTTATATCGATTTATTTTGTGTGGTCTTAGAAATATTAAACTGTTTCCTACCAGTTCGATACAATAGTGTTGCTAGGCACCATCTGACATATACATCGTAAACCTTTTAACATTGTTGACTAAATACTTACTCAGAACGTTGTGTTAAACGGACGCTATTTGTGTTGTTTAGGGACTTGAAAATTTTGTTGACTTGATGATGGCTGCATTCTTTAATGAAGAATACACGGACATTTTGATGACATATAGAAGCGCCAATGGGCCACAAGAACCGCAAAAAATGTATCAAGAACGCTTTCCTAACAGACTCTTACCTTCCCGCCACACGTTCCAAAACACCTATGTAAGAGATATATAACAGCCCGACTTCACTGCGCAAGAGTGAGATATCATTTTCTACCTACTTAGCGTATGTTATTTACACATATAATTAATATCGAATTAAAATTACAAAATCACGAATTAAATCACAAAGTCAGCAAATTAGTGAATTTAGTAAAACGTTTTTATGGCATGAATGCATGCCGTTAAAAAGAGGATAAACCAGAGATTGTTTTAAAGAATTCGAAGACCATGATCGCTTTTAGTTTTTTTTTGTATGCAATTCAAAATTGAGTTTTAAATTTATTATTTCCAAAACCTTTGCGAGCCTTTAAAAAAAAGTAGATACCGCTTGTATCTAATTTTGATTTTCATAGAACCCTACAACATTACATACTAAAATAAAAAAAAACCCAAATGCAGGAGGAATAGAAGAAAGTGAGAATTTAAAGAGAAATTACTTCAGAAAAGGACATCAAAGCTGGAAATCGACAAAATAAGAAATATAGTGATAATGGGATTAGAAATAGAAGTTAAGGAAAGATTAACTGGAATGCCTGGAAAACAGCGCCATAATACAAATGTCAAAAAAACTAACTGAAAAGGAAAGCAGGATTGGAAAATAGTTAACGACCAGGTGATGAAATAAGAACACGAGTGGGGAAATAAAGGATAGGAAATGGCAAAATATTAAGGAAAAATATGTTAGGAGAGAAAATGAAAAAGAGGACAAGATCCAGATGAAATGGATGAAATGAAGAAAGATGACAAGAAAAACAAACTAGGTGCATATCTAGGAATTTAGAATCACTCCGACGCCTATTATGGACATGAGGAGTTCAACAAGAAGAAGAAGAATATTAGGATTAGCATTTTGATTTTTTTAATATATTTGTATTATTATGTTCATACTTTTGCTTGATTTCGCTACTCATTATCAATTAAGCCATAGCTAAATATGTTGATATACAAAAAATATATTTTTTCTTCTTTATTTGGGTTTTTCGCCACTGTCTAAAACTCAACAAATATCAAAAATGCCTGTCCTTATTTAAAGAAAGAATCACTGGGTAAAAACAAAAAATCAAACGGAGATAAATTTCTCAGTGATTCTTTTTTATAATAAATTTGCCTAACGAACAAAATTTTAAAGATATAAAAATGTTATAAAAAAATTTTACAAACTTTTAACGTCAACGTTTCGGAGGGTAATCTTCCCCCGTTTTCAAAACTAAACTAAAAAATAAATTATATTAATTTGTAATATATAAAGTAACGAGTGAAAGTAAATATATATTTTTTTTGTATATGGCAACGATACTTACATTGACAACAATAAATTTTCATGATGATGGTAATGTAATGATGATGGTAATGTTTACTGTGTGATTGTTTATTCTACTGATTGTGTATTCAAATATTTAAATGTTTTTAATTGTATTCTTTAGAAGGCATAGCAATACAGTTATTTTTATTTAAATTAATTATAGTGATTTCTTTTAATCTTCGGTATTTTGTTATCGATTGTTTTCGTTAGGCAAATTTATTAGAAAAAAGAATCACTGAGAAATTTGTCTCCGTTTGGTTTTTTGTTTTTACCCAGTGATTCTTTCTTTAAATAAGAACAGGTATTTTTGATATTTTTTGAGTTTTAGACAGTGGCGAAAAACCCAAATAAAGGAGAAGAAATATATGAACACGCCACAATCATTCAGACATTACTTACGAAAAATGTAAATAAAATGCTTGTAAAAAAAGTGGATTAGGAATCTATATACTATTTCCCTGCGTTCCTGCTTAGGAAGGATATTCACTGAAGCGGGATATTTTATGTACTACTTTAAAAAGTTCTTATATAATTAAAGCCTTGCCTCTTTTTGTATTTATGAGGATATTAGATGAATAATATAATCACTTTGCCAAGCTAATTGAATATCGGCACAACAATTAACCCGGTTAACAAAATTTAGATACTGGCAAATGTTTTCAAATTGCATAACTAATAACTGGTATGTATCGTTACCAAATTATTTTAAAAGCTAGTAAAATATTGTAGTGATTAAGTATCAGAGAAAACCGCCACATTATTAATAGCATGACTACATAAATACATATCAGAAAACGAAAAGAAGATGCTTTACCGTTAGTAGACAAATGATTTACGGGATTCATCCGACTAGGTTTTATGGTTTAATAGATATTTTATCGTTTTACACGGTGCTATTAATAAGAGAAACCCTAATGATTTCCCACTGTTTCACTTCAATAAGAGTTTCAAAATCAACTACGTAAGAGATCTTTATGGATATAACCAGACTGTAAAGAAGTGATTTAGCTATACGTAATTGTTCGATACAACTTTATCTTCATATGTGGCCAAATTTATGATAACTTGATTCAATTTTGATTCCGCGAAGTAAAGTTTTCTCTAATTTATTGTATTTTATTAAATGGAACCAAACATAGAACTGTGTTTATGAAGGGAAAAAAGCGTTGCTAAATATACAGGTCAACAAATTTAAACTTTTTTTGAGGTAACATCGCTGAAAATAGATGTCCAGTCCTAAAATAGTTGTCCAGGTTTAAAAGCGCAATAGGTACCGGTAGTTCCTGGCTATGAGAAACTGACCTAAATACAGAAGGCAAATTTGGATACTGAATTTTGTCCCTTTGCTTTTTGAAATCCCTGCGGCTTTAGTGTTACAAAAGTAGCAATCATTTACATGGTCAGTAGGTTCTCTCTACATCACAGCAACAGCAAACGACATTGCGATGCATCCACTGCACTAAATTTACATGACAACTTCCACAGCAAATATAAGGATCCCAACTTTTATCTTGATCTTCAATTTGGCACTTAAAATATAAAAGATGGGCTTCCTTGACTTCCGCTGATATAGATCTAGCTTGTAGTTTTAAAATAAATCGTTCGCATATATAACAAAACTTATCCGCTGGATTTTTGCAAAATCGATGGCTAGAACTTTTTATTATTTTGTATAACCATTTAACCATTTTGTATAAAATCGATTTATGCATTTGACTGTACCCTAAAAGAGGCAGAAACAAACTAAACTATAGAAAACTATGAAACTACTCTTAAATGTTCGTAGAATAATGTGGAAGTACTCCCTTTATGGCCTTGTGGTAATTCCTACATTATCCAGCCCAAAGAGAGGTACAAATGATTTCAATGATATAAATGAGAAGCAGGTACTTGAAAATGGGACGTTGCCATGCAGTTTATGTGAAAAAGTGTTTTAATAACTACCTAAATGATGCGCAAAAAAAGAATTCTCATCAATGTCACAAACATCATGTCGACCTGTAATATACACATTTTCATTTTATTGTGTTCAGTCTGGCCTTTTGCTATAAAAATTTAAATTACGGTATTCAAGGTATTATATGCCAAAATATTATAAAGAGAATTATTACTACAAATAGACATCGATAAATTCAAGCTCATACAGTATTTTCTAAACCTTATTTTTCAATGTAAATCGAAGACAAATTTTATTTACTAAAAAATACATTAATTGAATATTGTATGTACCATTCCGATGGATAACCAGCACTTAGGTTTTTCGATCACTTCGGTACCTGGATATTTCCAAGCTTTGATTATAAGATTTCTAGATATAGTTCCACCAAATGCATATCATTACCTTCTTCGGATGTAAACTGACTTTTGCACTGATTAAAAAGTCTTCTACGCCCTTATATCATTATCTTTTATGCCTAATATTAACACTTGTAACCAACCCCTTTAGAAATGGATCGACTTCGTTTTGTTTCAATATAGAATTAGAAGCAGAAGCTCGGTCTATCATTTTTTTCTGTTAATTCATGCGGCTCCCATATGATTGATTAGATTTTATGTTGTTTATTTGTTGATTAGAGTTGTTTTAGGACGATCACTTTCAATTAGCGTCAGTATCTCGTTCTTATCAGCCTCAGTCAGTCATCCACAACATGGGCTATCGTTAAAATTAAAATTGATTCCCTAAAACTTTTATATGGCGCGTGATATCCAACATCCTCACCCAGCACATCCTCAATTCCACACCTCTTCTTTGGGTTTGTGAAACATTCTTGCCTTTGCTAATATTAATGCTAAACAAAATTTAAGATATTCTACCAACTAACACAAAAAAATTCACACAGTGGTTTTGGATGGCGCTTCATCGCCAAAAGTGAGTTGATCGATGCACTGTTGTTGAGATAATCCACGTCGAAAGTCGTAGTAAATCATCGCACGAAAAACCTCACGCGTTAATACCATTTTTTGAACAACACAAATACCGTTCCTATGACAAAACGTTCTGAGTACGTATTCAGTGAACAATATCAAACTTTAGGATGTATATGTCAGATGACGCCTATTAACACTATTACTACCAATTCCGGATACGTAAATAGCAACCCTCGTATGAATCCAACCTACTCCAAAAGCTTCAAACATAATTTATTGGTAATTAAGATTCTGGAAAAGAGATCGTTATCACTATAAAAGCAGCTAGAAAAAAATTGTCTTAAAAATTGAATGAGTGTGCTAGAGTATTACTTTAATTCATTTTGTGCGACTACATTTAGAATTTTTCTTTATGTCTAAAATTACAAAGTGCAAATTAAATCCAGAACATATCTATGATCATATTATATTACGGTTACCCTTAACTAAAGTCGTTTTTTGGATACTACACCAAAGTTCATTTTATTTAAGAGTTGATCAGTTTTAATCTATGATAAAATCGCCATCCTTATTAACAATCTTCGTCCATGTCTCTGACAAATTTTGTATTCCATTTTTCTAAAATGAGAATAATAATAATTAAAACATTTGGTATTTGTTTCACAATATATTCAAAATCTTCTCTGATATGTTTCGGCCTCACGACCATTCTCAAAGAGACTTCATATCAACTAAACTAAAGTTTCAAAGTACTGTTAATGGAGGTCACTTTTTTTTGTTTCAATGATAATAATTAAAACACTTGGTATTTGTTTCACAATATATTCAAGATATTCTCTAACATGTTTCGGCCTCGCGACCATTCTCAAAGAGAGTTATGTATAAACAGTTTATACATATATATATATATATATATATATATATATATATATATATATATATATATATATATATATATATATATATGTATATATATATATATATATATATATATATATATATATATATATATATATATATATATATATATATATATACATATATATATATATATATATATATATATATATATATATATATATATATATATATATATATATATATATATATATATATATATATATATATATTACATTTTATTTCGTATACTCCAAATTTGTCACAAAATTTTGCTCTTTCTTTGTTATTTACCATTAATGCCATATAGATTATTCTTATTAACAGAGATAATATTGTATATGTATGGATAATATAATGTTGAGCTCTCTCTCTGCTCTTAAACACAATGTTGAGCCTACCAAAAACCTGCCAGCCACATTTAACACGCCGTTCCACCTCCCGGGCGGTATTCCCCTCCATTGAAATCCTCTGCCCAAGATATATAAAGTGGACCATAACCTCCAAATTCCTTTCTAAAACTGATTTTTTTCTGTCCCGAGCGAAGTTATTAAACATAACCTGACTCTTTTTCAGGTTTATTTTCAAGCCAAATGGTTCGCAAGCCCTTTGCAGTTCTTATTACCCCTCAGTCACGCCACGATTACCCCTCAGTCACGCCAGTTAAAGGCTGGGTAAGCCTTCCGGGATGTCTTCTCAGAAGTGTTTTACGTGGTCACTTGCCAGTCGATAGGCTTCCTGATAGACTTATGGGTAAACACATAAAGAAAGGTTGATATCCTGAGGGGGGTGCTGGCCTGGGTTGTCGTTGGCTGATGACCGTGGTTCGGGACCCATGTTATGTCGCTATATATATCCTTGTAGTTGCTGATGCGTCTCTAACCCCAATCCTTAACTTTAACCTTAACCGTGACGTTAACCCCCTTATTGAAAGTGTCATAAATTTAACGAGACGAAAAAAACGACCTACATTAACAGCACTTTGAAACTGTAGTTTTGTTTATATATAACTCGACCACACCAAAATATGTCAAAGAAAATTTTTAATATATTTTGAAACAAATACCAAGTATTTTAATTATAATCAATGTTCAATCAATGTAAAATCACACATTTCTTCTGTTTGTGGTTTGTTCAGTTGCTTTAAACACGGTTATTTTATGCACTATGAAGTTTTAAGCTTTGTGGCAAATTCATGGAGGGTTTGTTATGGATCAGCTTTAATTTAAGCTAATAATAGTTCCTTATCCAACACAAAAGATTTAAATCACCGTGTATAATTTTTGAAACCAATGCTGATATAATAATGAACTTATCCATACTTTGCCTTTCCATTCTTATAGAGGTCACCAAATTTTGTTGAACAAACAAAACAAACACTATTATTTATCACAGTTTCATTATCTTAGGCAATATTTAACATTTGTATTCTTCTAAAGATATTTACATTTGAATATTTAATTATTTAGAGCAATCCTCGTATCTCTGTATAATCTACATGGAAGCTATAAAATATGAGAATTTTATACCGTACAATGTATATGCAAATTAATATTAATAAGATATGTCGGCCATTTCTAATAATAATTCTCATTCGAATAAATGTTGAAAATTAGCTCCTATATTATCAAAACAAAATTATTATTGCAATAAACCTGTCATCGTATTCCCATTTAGTAATAAATAATCGATAAAATATCTTTAAGGTACGCCAATCACAAAGTAATTATTTTCCAAATTGGTTATGTTACCAAAACAACTTTTGCTGATGGCATCGTACTTCCTATAAGTGCACAAGTAAACATGCAAGTTATGACATGTAACACGTTAATCTTTGCTTCTGACTTGCAACTAAAATCATGACTGGATTACTTGTATCTTGTGTGATCATATAAACAATTTCACTTTTATATTGTAGTTTCTACTTGACGGAGATTCATCACAAATATTTAACGAAATACCTTTTTTTTGTAAAAATTCTCGCTAGCACTGCAGCTTCGTCACAAATAAATTATTTTCGATGTTGAAATTGATATAAATACGGAATAAAACAATTGTTTACTTTGTTATCTATCACTTTTGTTTAAAAATAAAAGTGATAGATAACAAAGTAAAACATTGTTTTATTCTTTTTTAAAAAATGGACTATCACAATGTAACGGACAAATCAATCAACAATTTGATATAAATATAACACATTTACAAAATAAATATATATTTTTAGGTAATCCACTAATAAGTTATTATTCCTTGCCTGTACTGATTCAATAATGGCGATTTATTCAGGTATATTTGGTCATTCGCAAGGATTTTGAATCCTTTAAATGTTCCAGATAACACTACTTTTTTGCTTTTGTTTAGTACGTGTAGTATTTTGAAATGAATTTAACTGTTGTAGTCGATATTTGATGGAAATTCATTTTAAATAAATAAACAAAGATTAATATCCTAATAAAGATTAAAATTTCCACTATATTTTTAATTTTATGTATGGCAATTGTTCCGATACACAGTACCTTTTTCAAATACAAACTATATTAAACTATTTAGTATAGTTTGTATTTGAAAAAGGCACTGTGTGTCGAAACAAATGTACATACAATTTAAAATATAGTGGAAATTTTTAGATATTAATTTTTGTTTATTTATTTATTTTGAAATGACTGTTTAAACAGTGATTTTCGTTTAGTAGATGTGAGGCCTAATTCCGTGGTCACAGGGAATAAGTTCGTAAGTCGAAAATCGCAACTTTTCCGGGAAGCACTTTTTTACTTTTGAACAATTTCTGTAAATCCATTTTTGGGAGAAAATACATTTTGTTAGTAATATCTGAATGATTGTGGCGTGTTCATATATTTTTTCCCCTTTATTTGGGTTGTTCGCCACTGTCTAAAACTCAAAAAATATCAAAATACCTGTTCTTATTTAAAGAAAGAATCACTGGGTAAAAAACAAAAAACCAAACGGAGACAAATTTCTCAGTGATTCTTTTTTGTAATAAATTTGCCTAACGAACAAAATGTTAAAGATATAAAAATGTTATAAAAACCTTTACAAACTTTTAACGTTAACGTTTCGGAGGGTAATCTCCCCCCGTTTTCAAAACTGAACTAAAAAATAAATTATATTAATTTGTAATATATAAAGTAACGAGTGAAAGTAAATATATTTTTTTGTATGTCAACGATACTTACATTGACAACAATGGATTTTCATGACACTGACATACTACCAAAAAATATATATAGGTAATGTTTACTGTGTGATTGTTTGTGTATCCAAATATTTAAATGTGTTTAATTGTATTCTTTAGAATCGGGAACCATATTGAATTTAAATCTACCGAAGGCAAAGCAATACAGTAATTTTTATTTAAATTAATTATAGCGGTTTCTTTTAATCTTCTGTATTTTGTTACCGATTCTTTTAATACCGTTTTGGAATTATTCCAATTGATTTTATGACCCGATTCCCATGCGTGTTGACAAATTCTAGATTTATTAAAATCGCCCTTTCTAAGAAGGTTTTTATGCTCTTTTAATCTAACATCTAACGGTCTAGATGTCTCACCTATATAAAATTTGCCACATTCGCAGGGAATTTTATAAACCACATTTTTGGTATTTTGTTTGGTTTAGTCTTTGTTAATAGAGATCTAAGAGTATTTTTTGTTTTAAATGTCGTTCTTATGTTGTATTTATTTCCTACTATTTTAATTGTGTCAGAAATACCGCGGATATAAGGGATTGTGAGGTTGTTTGTTTGAGAGTTATACTTAGAACTAAAGTAACATCTAACGGTCTAGATGTCTTACCTATATAGAATTTGCCACATTCGCAGGGAATTTTTGGCCACATTTTTCGCCACATTTTTGGTATTTTGTTGTATATTGTTTGGTTTAGTCTTTGTTAATAGAGATCTAAGAGATTTTGTTTAATCTAAGATTTTTTGTTTTAAATGTCGTTCTTATGTTGTATTTTTTTCCTACTCTTTTAATTGTGTCAGAAATACCGTGGATATAAGGGATTGTGAGGTTGATTGTTTGAGAGTTATTATTATTGAAAGTGCAAATGAATACAGAATTAGCTTAAAACTTATCTTAGAAAAACAATTTAAAATCAAATCAAATTTATACCATGAGGAAAGGTTAGCTATAGATACATTAAAAAAAGACACATCTATTAAAATATTGCCATCAGACAAAGGTAACGCCACAGTTATTCTGGAAACTACAGAATATAATAACAAAATTAAAACTTTAATTGATGAGGGAAATTACACTAAAATACCTACAGATCCAACATTAAAATTAGAGAGACAAATTTACAATACATTATATAAACACAAACGTGAATTTACAGATCTAGAAAGATCACAACTTACACCACATTATAGTAAACCACCTCATTTCTATGGTCTACCAAAAATACAAAAAACTAATATACCACTTCACCCTATAGTTAGTAGTATAGATTCCCCATTTTATAAACTAGCAAAATTTTTATTAAACATTTTAAATCCACTTTCGGATAGAACAAATTCATATATTAAAAATACTTCAGATTTTTTAGATAACATTTCGAACATTACAAACCAAAATTTAATGGTTAGTTTGACGTGGTGAGTTTATTTACTAATGTACCAGTTGATAAATCACTATTAATAGTTAGAAAGAGATTAGAACATGATACAACATTAAAAGACCGCACTAAACTAAACATAAATACAATTTTGGAATTATTAACTCTGTGCTTAAAAACCACATATTTTCAATTAGAAAATGATTTTTATCAACAAAATTTCGGAATGGTAATGGGTTCTTCTCTTTCTCCTTTGATGAGTAATATCTTTATGAAGGAACTCGAGAATGACATATTAAATAAATCTCTTAAAAAGCCATTAATATGGCTTAGGTACGTTGATGATATATTTGCTATATGGCAACATAGCATTGACGATCTAAATATTTTTTTACAAGATATAAATTCTCGAGAGCCTACAATTAAGTTTACTTTAGAGATGGAGAGGAAGAATAAATTGCCATTTCTCGACACTTTAATAATAAAACAAAACAACAAATTAAAATCTACAGTTTACAGAAAACCGACAAACACAGATAGGTATCTCAATTTCTTTTCAAATTACTCAAAATCGGTCAAAATAGGAGTAATTAAAAGTTTATATGACAGAGCAAAACTTGTTTGTACCGACAGTGATACACTACAAAAAGAAACAAATCACATAAAAGACATTTTAATAAAAAACAATTACCCAAAAAAAATTTTGATACTAGACAAAACAGACAAGTTATTAATAACAATAATAATAACTCTCAAACAAACAACCTCACAATCCCTTATATCCGCGGTATTTCTGACACAATTAAAAGAGTTGGAAATAAATACAACATAAGAACGACATTTAAAACAAAAAATACTCTTAGATCTCTATAAACAAAGACTAAACCAAACAATATACAACAAAATACCAAAAATTCCCTGCGAATGTGGCAAATTTTATATAGGTGAGACATCTAGACCGTTAAATGTTAGATTAAAAGAGCATAAAAACCTTCTTAGAAAGGGCGATTTTAATAAATCTAGAATTTGTCAACACGCATGGGAATCGGGTCATAAAATCAATTGGAATAATTCCTAAACGGTATTAAAAGAATCGGTAACAAAATACAGAAGATTAAAAGAAACCGCTATAATTAATTTAAATAAAAATAACTGTATTGCTATGCCTTCGGTAGATTTAAATTCAATATGGTTCCCGATTCTAAAGAACACAATTAAAAACATTTAAATATTTGAATACACAATCAGTACAATAAACAATCACACAGTAAACATTACCTATATATATTTTTTGGTAGTATGTCACTGTCATGAAAATCCATTGTTGTCAATGTAAGTATCGTTGACACACAAAAAAATATATTTACTTTTACTCGTTACTTTATATATTACAAATTAATATAATTAATTTTTTAGTTCAGTTTTGAAAACGGGGGGAGATTACCCTCCGAAACGTTAACGTTAAAAGTTTGTAAATTTTTTTTATAACATTTTTATATCTTTAAAATTTTGTTCGTTAGGCAAATTTATTACAAAAAAGAATCACTGAGAAATTTGTCTCCGTTTGGTTTTTTGTTTTTTACCCAGTGATTCTTTCTTTAAATAAGAACAGGTATTTTTGATATTTTTTGAGTTTTAGACAGTGGCGAAAAACCCAAATAAAGGAGAAAAAATACGTTTTGTTGTTAACAATGTGGTCGAATAACGTTCTAAATTGGGTGTTTTTTAAGGATTATTAATTTAATGAAATTCTTTTAGAATTTTCCTTTATTTACCTGATTTTATACCAGCTCGTATAAAGTTATTCAAAATACTTACCAAATTATTCACCATACTTGTCAAGTTATTACCTATACTTTTTTAATGGTAATAAGTTTCTACGTCATTTTCTGTTAATTTTGTCAATTCAAGGGGTACTTCTATAAAAAAAGTTGCGTTCAAAAGAACTTTTTATTATAAAGTTATTGTAAACAAAAACATTACAAAAAGAAAAATGAATACAAATGAATTCCAAAAACATGAAAATATGTACGTAGATTTGGTTGTTATATTATATTGGTATGTATAGTAATTGTTATTTTGAAATAAATTAATCGCCAATTTCATCCTGGTTGATTTTATCAAAATCTGGATCGATGGACGGTTGATTATTGATTATCAAATTTTTATAGAAATCGTGAAAAGCAGAATCTATCAAAGGCAATAGAAAGAGAGAGATAATATTGTTTTTCTTTTCCTTACTGATGGGGTTTGGACGAAGAGAAAGCAGGGGAAGATGATCTAAAATAAAATATTTTTTCTTTCTACGAAAATTTATCATTTTGAATGATTAATTTTCTTCAAGGGTATCTTTAAAAAAAATGTATTTCCCGACCGTTCATGGTATTGTAACTACTATACTGGTTGTCATAAAAATGTTCGATTTTCTGTATCCTTTTTTTTTTTATAATGAAAGGTCTGCATTTCTTTGATTATGAACTGGAGTCCAGAAACTTCTCCCTTGTCATTGGAATCACAATAAACGGGTTTTTTTTGTTTGCACAATCTAATAAGTTGAATCCAATCATGACAGCGGTTAATTTTTAGTGATGTACTTTTTTTTGCCTTTTCGATGACTGCGTGGTCTGAGTCGTATTCCATGTGAGTGTGTCCTCTTTTGTGATTCACAATATTCATTGGTTACTTTTGCATTGCGTATAGAAACATACATGCCACAATATTATTTTAATTTTGGCCTTTAACTGGTATGACTAAGGGGTAATTCGTTGTCGAATTATACAGTCTTGCCTAGAAACAATCTCAGATACAGGTGTAGATATGTGTATGTGCGTCTGTGTAGGAAGTAAGACGAACAGAATAATTAAAGATAAACAATCATCCGAGTGCTGGAATCGAACCAACTACCGCACCAACGCGGTTTGAACACATCAGCCAATGCGACCGGCAATACTTAGCGTCCGAGCTCTGCTAGAAGGGGTCAAATTTAAATAATAATTAAAAAAAGTTCCTCGTATATATATATATATATATATATATATATATATATATATATATATATATATATATATATATATATATACATACGAGGATACCGAAGGACGCTGGAATTGCTGACTAATTGGTAAGTTACCGTAATTATCGAATTTTTATGTACCTAAATTTAAAAACGTATTTTTCTCAATATTATATTTTTCAAATTGGCGTGACCGATAACTCAAAAAATATTTCATCAATCATGTTGAAATTTTGTACACATCTTTTCAATAATATTACTTTCAAAATGAATATATTTCTTTTGAAAATTTTTTTTTCGAAGCAAAAAAGTTAAAAAATTTGGTTCAAAGTTTTTTTTTTAAATATTTCGACCGGTGATTTTCTTTAAATTTTTTTTAGGTTCATCTAGAAAATATAACATTAATAAACACTGAGAACTTTTATTTTTTCATTTCAGACCAATACAATAGGGGCTACAAGTCACGCCAATCAACAACTCTCGCTGCGATCTTCCCGGAAGACTGGCTATTTCTGTCTCGTCTTGGCATACATTTGTAGAAGACGAAACTTGGCATACATTTTGTACAAAATTACTGTAATGTTCAAATCACTACTTAAATATTTTTTGATGATGTTTGCCGGCAATAATTTTATACTAATATAATGCTGTACATTATTATCTACAATGCTATACAAACTGATATTAATAGTTGATATAAATACCTTGCTGAAGCTGTACAGATACGTTATCTTTTCCACTCTCATCTTTGCATGTCTTTTTACGCAACTCCTCCAAAAAAGCAGCATTGAAGTTGGCCATTATTCCATTTTATAATAAATGAAATGACGAGAGAAGAAGTGGGGTTGTCAGAAGACAAGGCTAAACTGAACTTGTATCATCGAGGGAGAAGATAGAATATAGGAGGAGTAAGAGACTGGAGGGATAGAAACATACATTCAGTATCATGTCACAGACATTCAGACAAATGTAAAAGAAAAAAAAACTCTGAAAAAAAGCGTAATATGATTCCTAAAATGAGTACGGTCTGAGTTATGTGAGATCTTCTTGGAAAAGTCATTTCTTGGCAGTGGTCTGCGTTGGTGAGTAATCAAAATAAATACAATTGTATACACAATTAATGTGAGACAATCTATGATAATTTAACTTATCTTGCTATTTTCCATAAATTACATCCCTCTGAAATTGACAAACACGCTTGATTTTAACTAGTCTATCACGGTGCATGTGCATTTGACCAATGGACTTTGGATTTCGCATAATTTGCCAATCACTCAAAAAAAGGCCCGTGTCGATTGGTAAAAATGCTCATAAAATACAATCATGGTGCTTCACAAACCGTGTATAACATCTACAGAGGTGACATATCTTCGATTTACGTGTATGAGCCTGAAAGTAAACAGCAGTCGACTGTATGGTTTTTCAAAATAAAAACAGTACCACCAAAAAATCGAAGAACAGTCAATTGTGAATGGATGACAACCATTTGTTTGTCAAAAGTCTTTGAAGAAATAAGAAGAAACAACTAGGGACGCAGGATAATTCTTCACAATGACCATTCTTCACCATTTTGACCGGTTAAATCATCGAATTGATGGGTTTGGTCCTGATTTGGCATCCAGTCATTTCTTTTTGTTTCCGTACGGGCAGAACAAACGTGGTCAACGATTTTCAACGTTAAAAGAAGCGATTGATGCATTCAAAATGCATGTTGTGGAAAAACCTCCATCGGAATGGAAATAGTCTGAAAATTGGTTCAAACATATGCGAAATTTTATCGATCATCACGGAGAATATTTTGAAAAACAATAAAGTCATTTTGAAGAATAAATATTGATTTTTATTTATTATTCCAGATACATACATAGCAACCCTCGTATCTCATATTTGTCTTTTTTGTTTACTTTTGCTTTGCAATATTTGATAAATTTTTTTAAACAGTTATTTCTTTTACCAAAATAGGTTACTGTTTTGAGTGACTAGTCTTTTTGATTCTTTTGTAGATATGTTTTAGAGAAAGCATTTTGGTAGAGATGTTTTTCTTTTGAAAATGTTATTCTCCTAATTATTCTCCTCTGTTATTCTCCTATTAAACATTCATTGTTTAGTGCAATTTGTTCAATGGTGTTTAGTTTCTTGTTCAAATCTGCATATGATAATGTAATGTTAGTCAATCTGTGTATAGAGCTATGATAAGATGCAAATTTATGCTTTGGATGTAATAATTTTTTGTGTATTTTTGTGTCTGTATGATAGAGGTTTGCAAAAGATCTTGAATCAGACAGTTTAAATTGTTGATTTCTTCCAACTCCACTAAAAATTTGAGATGTTTATGTAATGAATTAATATGTTACTACAAATACACTTTATTGTTTGTTGGTTCCGATGCTAAAATTTCGTAAGCGAGTAATGTAAAATTTGGTTGGTAAGAAGAATATCGTCCACATATCTATACCAATCTACAAATTGTCTACCCTATATATTAGTTCACTACATTAACATTAATGCACCTTAATAATAACTCTATGCCTCACATCCGCTAAGTGAAAATCATTGTATGACTAGCCCAAAATATTGCAGCTCAAAACAAAAGCAAAAAACTAAACTATCTAGAAAGTTTAGAAAAAAGTCATTTAAAAGACGCGAAAACCTTTTGGAATGTCCAGACACTACAACAAATCCCCTTTATTGAATTTGTAGCGGAAAGAAATTTGTAAAGATTTTTGTAGAGATGTTTTTCTTTTGAAAATGTTATTCTCTTCCTTTTTTATTATTAAACTTTTTTTATTAAACAAAATTTGTGTGACTACTTTCGTAAAACGACTTTACATTTTTAAAAACTACTTTAAAACTAAGGCTTTACAGCCGTAAAACCTTAGTAAACTGCTGTAAACCTTTTTAAAAAATGAACTATCACAAAGTAACGGACAAATCAATCAATAATTTTTTTCTTTTAACTTAAAGGTTCCGTTATTTTTCCGATAAACTATGTACATTTGAGTATGATTTGAGTTGATTTAATTAAAAAAAAAACAATAATTCACATTACAACGAAAAATTAATTATATAAATAATTCGTTTTTGATAATTGTAATTTTTTTGAGTATAAATATAATGCAAAATAACTTAAATTAATATTAAGCTGTTGGGTAATAAATTTTACATTTGACATTATAAAACGTGAAAAATTAGCGTATGTATGTTTAATTTATTCACGTTTTATTTACATATATTTACTTAGCTATAATTGTTGTGAGAAATATATATGATTAAAATTAACTTAACAAAAATATAGAATAAATATTATTTTCGTTTTAGAAAAAATTCTGATAATTGGATTTAAAATACAAATATTAAATGAATTCGTAATTCATGACTAATTTATTCTAGTAGTCAAGTAGGTATAATAGATATAAGTTAAATAATAACAATGTATATATATATATATATATATATATATATATATATATATATATATATATATATATATATATATATATATATATATATATATATATATATGTATATATATATATATATATATATATATATATATATATATATATATATATATATATATATATATATATATATATATTATTAGGTGCGTATAGACACACAAGTATACATACACAAGAAAGGTCTCAGGTATTTTTTATAAATGTTGCTATTTTATTCGCGGCAGTATATTTTGAAAAGTATTATTATTATTATTATTATTATTCACGTATGGGCCCTGGTAGACCACACGAAGTACAATTAGAGGCGTTTGTTGTTGTTAGCCTTACTTTGCGCCCATACTAATTTCATTCTTTCGCTATGAGCCTTGTTCGTTTCGTCAGACCAAGTTGTTCCAATCTTCCTACGTTTTTCTCTCTGGCCAACCTTCCAATCGTCAACCTTGCGTCTGAAACAGCCTCTGTCCTGAATTTCACTTTGTGTAATATTTGCTGATCTTAGGTCCTCTTTAATTGCAGGAATCCATTTAATTATTTATACTTTAGCTCTACTCCTATTTTCATAACATTCGACTATTTGCCTAGTTAGCCTACTCGGATTCATCCGTTTTATAGGTCCGTAAAACTTAAGTCTTCTTTTTCTCATATCGCTATGTATATCTGTGTATTGTTTGAATTCTTGGTTTTCTAGAATTCGGTATGTTGTGCTATTTATTTGTTTGGGCCCTAGAATTTTTCTAGGCCCTTATTGGCCGTTTTTCACCCAGATATTTGAACTGAGAGACTCGTCCGATGTTACCATATTTTGTTTCTAGAAATGGTGTTCTTAGTCTGTTGCAAGTCATGTATTGTGTCTTTTCAAAGGAAATTTGGAGTCCTACCTTTTCTGCTGTTTTTTTTCTTGGATTTCAATCTGTTTTTGTGTCGTTAATATATCATGAGCCAAAATTGCTAGATCATCATCAAACGCCAGACTATCAATTTTGATGTTAGTTCGCCCCAGTTTAATGGGATGGTCAATATTCAGGGCCGATTTTTTTTTACGCCACTCTTGTATTACTTTTTCTAGAACACAGTTAAATAAGCGTGGCGAGAGTCCATCCCCTTGTCTCACTCCAGTTTTAATTTCGAAGGGCTCTGAGATGTCATCCATGAATTTAACTTTTGACCTTGTGTTAGTTAATGTTGCTTTAATAATTGCCAGCGTTTTCAGATCTAGTCCTTGTTCTTTCAAGATTCGGAATAAAGATTCGCGGTCAATAGAATCAAATGCTTTTTTGAAATCCACAAATGTACAGACAAGATTTTTATTATACAGTTTTTGATGTTTTAGGATCAACTTTAGATTCAGGATCTGTTCCGGGCAAGATCTACCCGGTCGAAAACCTGCTTGATATTCACCAATTTTAGGTTCTAGCTGCCCCTGTGCTGTCTAGTGGACATTGAGATAGAATCTTGTAACAAACTGGGAGAAGAGATTTGAAAAATATGTATATATGGTATTATTTGATTTTGATTTGATTTTATATGGTATTAAACTGAGAGAAGAGATTTGAAAAATATGTATATATAGTATTATTTTTATTGCTTAATAATGTAACAATATGAAGCATTTTTTATATAGCTAAAAAGTGTTTTAAAAAATAAACTAAATAAATTTAGCATTTTTAGTTAGGCATACATACATTTTTTGAGAGTCCCAAACATTGAATACATTTTAATAACGAGTATGACTCCTACGGTAGTTAATAACGGCTCTGCACCTATTGTTCATTATTAAAATAATGTGATCTATATCTTCTTGAGATAAACGTGTTCATTCTCTTGTTAGAACGTCTCTGAATATAAAACCTATTGGCCATGTGTGGGGTAATTCTTCTTTGAATCACATCCCATACATGCTCGATTGAATTCAGGTCCGGAGGTTGTGTTGACTATGGCAATATGTCAATTCTTGTCGTTGATTTGTTTGTCAGAACACGCATGAGATTAAAGTTGTCAACAACAGCACCAGCAAATGAATAATATCCAAAATATTGCTGAGCTGTCAAAAATCCATTTGGAAAAATGAGCTCATTTCTATCGCCAATAATTATTCCACACCATACCGTAACAATGCCGCCTCTGTAAGAATGCACCTCCCGAACGTGCCTCAAACGTTCCAAATTTTCGGATCATCTCCACGCTCTTATTTCACGAGAATCGGGATGAAATCCAAATCTAGACTAATCAGTGAATAAAATTGTGGACCAAGCAGTTTCATCGCAATTTTAAAATTCTCGACACCAGTCTAATCTTGCGCGGCAATTGCCTTTTGAGGGAAATGGGCATCTGTGCGGTCATCGAGAATGGAGATTGGCTTAATGGAGACGATTTCTTACAGTTTGTCGGCTAATAATTAACTTATGAGTCCAATGTAACTCCGTAGCCAACTCGAATGCAGTTCCTGTAGGTTGTCTTCTTGCAGTTAAAACTAAAAACTACTGCTAAATTTATTTGCAAAGTAGAATTGTGTGATTTATAAAGAAAAAACAGCAAAATAAATAACATATAAAAATGTTTTTGCATCTATCGTTGTTCTTAAGTTTTAACTTAATAATCTATAACCTTTAAAATGATTAACATAATCATATGATAATAATGGATAATAAACCACAGTAAAAGATAACTATTGAAAATGTAATGGTAACCAGATAATTTCTTTTGTGTCACTCTGATATATCAAATTTACAGTATCAATTTCATCATTGTTTAAAAATATATGTTATATGATATAAATATTTAAGGGGTATACAAAAGTAATATCGGTGTCTTGAATATTATTGTGATCAGCTTGATAAACTAAACTTTGATCAAAAAATGTCTATGACTGATTAATTGAAGAGATCTAATTCTGGAGCATGCCAATGTGGTATAGTGCCAGAAACACCGAAGAAAAATAAAAAAGTTGAACTGGGCATTAGTTCCTCACCTACCGAATTCTCTTTAACGTTAGATTGGTACAAAAAAACAATAATTACATAAGTGACGCCCTTAATTATTACCATTAATGATGAAGAAGATACCGACTCTATTATATTTATATAATTTATATATATAATAATATTTATAAAATATTATATTTTATATATATATATATATATATATATATATATATATATATATATATATATATATATATATATATATATATATATATATATATATATATATATGATATATGTGGTCAAGACCCTTGGTCAATCCTTCAGTTGCTTTCAAACGTTCAACTCGAGCCCGACTGATGATGGCTTAAAGCCAGAAACCGGTCTCGGGAGACGCTTGCTTTGACGGGAAAAATGTCTCTTTTTTTTTTAATATTTGACTATATATATATATATATATATATATATATATATATATATATATATATATATATATATATATATATATATAGATGGAGCCGATTTTGGAGTATTAATGACTAAAAATATAAAAAAATTAGATTGAATAATAAAAAATCATGGCTATAATATTGAAATTTCAGTCCATAATGTAAACTTCTATTTATATTTACCACTATCCCCCTCAGGGGGTCCTGGAAGGGCTCATCCGGGACACGGGGTGTGACGTCCCCGAGGTCCCCAGTCACGTCGTGTGTATGTCCTGTTCTGTCTCCTTTCTGTCATAGCCCTTAAGCCAAACAGTTAGCCACCGTGGTGATGGCTGCATGGCACCTGAGGGGATCAGGTGTCGCGAACGGTGCCTCTGGGGTACCTCCCGTCCCCCCAGAGTACTGAGGGTTGCCAGGGTATGGGGTACTGCTCTCACATGACTTCAAAATTTAACTTTCCTCCCCTTAGCGGGTCCAAAAGACCCAGAACTAAGTCCCCGGCATCGCCGGTTATGTTTGACAAGTTTTTTGTAATAAAACTAAAAAATGAATCTGAATCTTTTAAACAAATGTCTCCATTTTTAATACACAAAGCGTTACTAGCTCAACTTGGAACACTGTCTGATACCAGAAAGCAAAGTGATGGCACATTATTGATAGAAGTTTCGAATGAAAGACAATCTTTAATGGCAGCTAAATTTAATAAACTCCACACTTTTGACGTAGAAGTCTCTCCGCATTCCTCCCGTAATATCATCAAGGGCATCGTTACCTGTTCTGACTTAGCCAACTGCACAGATCAAGAAATAATAGAAAATATGCAAGACCAAGCAGTTATCGGTATTCATCGTATATCTCCTAAAGGCTCTGATCAGACTTCAGCTAAAACACTGCTAGTTCTCTCGTTCAAGACTCATTCCCTTCCAGCAAGGGTTAATGCAGGATGGTACTCCCTTCCTGTCCGACCATACATTCCACCTCCGCTAAGATGCTTCCATTGCCAAAAATTTGGACATACCGCCACTCGCTGCTCCTCTCCAGAGATCTGCACTTCGTGTGGTCATTCTAGCCATAGCGAAGCTCCTTGCACTCTTCAACCTATATGTATTAACTGTCAAGAGTCTCACTCCCCCAGATATAAAGGTTGCCAGACATACCGCAGAGAATTTGAAATCCAAAAGATAAGGGTCACAGAAAAGCTTCCTTATCCTGATGCTAAAAGGAAGTTCTACTCACTCCACCCAACCCTCAACATTTCATACAGCAATGCTGTCACCAACCACCTCGCAGCCATTCCAAGGTCCACTGTGTTGGTCTCCACGCAGTGCGACATTCCTTCCCTCACCAATCCCTTAACCCCTATCACAAGTTCTCAAACCTCTCCCTCTCTCCTCACACCCTCCTCACTTTACCGAAAACCAACACCCCCTGCACCTCTCTCACAACGATCCTCTCTTCATTATACACAATCTCCAAGTCACAATGACATCAGGAAACCAACCACTTCAAGGTTCCACTCCACCAATACTCTTAGAGCTCTGGAAAAGGGATTAGATAATCATCCTCTCATATCCCGCTGTCTGGACCTCATTGAGGATATCCTTGCCATCGGATCCACCGTTCAGTTTCTCTGGATCCCTAGCCACTGCGGTATAGTTGGAAACGCGATGGCAGACTCTGAGGCTAAAATAGCCGCCACAGATGGAAACCATGTCTCACTCTAATTTCAACCGACCTACCTTCCTTCGTCAAATCCCTTGTTAGAGGACAGTTACAGAATCACTGGAGCCTATTACAAGAACACAATAAGCTCAGAGAAGTTAAAACCACCTACTTCCTCAACAATTTTCCGAACTTCCCCTGTAAAAGAATCTCCACCATCTGGTTCAAGATAAGATCGGGACATTGCGCTCTCACTCACCAGCACCTCTTGAGGAACGACCCTCCTCCTATCTGCTCCTCTTGCGGTGAACCTCTGACCGTCCGCCATTTTCTTATAGAATGTCGCGCCACATCAAACGTCAGGACCAGACTTTCCCTCCCCAGTGACCTCCCTACTCTTTTCCGACCCGGCTCCCTGGATGCTCTCCTCCTCTATATAAGAGAAATATCCATCATTGATCACATTTAGTCGCTGCTATCGCTCCACCTCTCCCACATCTCTCATCATCCATCCTCTCCATTCCTTAATCTCTATTACGCGTTCACTCCACCACCATCCGAAAACATTCCCCTTTTCTTCAACACTCGCCCTTCTTTATCAAACCCAGAACCCCAAATCTCTAATGTAATCGAACATCCGCCGTAGTCATTCAAAAGGTCTCAATTAAAGGACACACTGTGGTCGCTAAATGGTCTCTGTCACCGATGCGACCTTCATCCTAATATAACTAACTAACTAACTTACCACTATCAGTATCAAATGATACGCATATAATGATATAGACTCCCTTCTACGGAAATTATAACTATTTTGCTATGGTATACCGGGAATAAACTATATATACTGTTATAATTTGAAGTTGAATAATAATATGTACCTACATGTAGTAAGCAAGCGAAGCGAAATAATACACAATTACCAAACAGAATTACCCTTCAACTCTATACATTTAATACATTAATCAAAAAATAATTCTAACCTTTTAATTTGAGAAAAAAAAATGTTTTTTAATCCATGATTAAATATTAATTAAATACAATAGTTAATAACAGTAGGTTTTTAAATAATAAGAAAGAAATATCAAACATTTAAAAGGCATATATAGTTTTAGTCTGAAAATAAACAATTACTTTATTCATAATTGCATGTTGATGAGATATTTTAGGAAAAATGACAATGATAAAATTACATATTTTATCAGAACTGGTATGGTAACATGTATAAAATTAGTACACTCTTTTTGTTTTCAAAATCACTGAAAGTACGAACCTTTATGAGGGCATAAATTCTTTAAGAAGATAAGCAGCAATAAAATGCTCTGGTTCTATTGTAAAAAAATGATTTATCTCTACTATCTATCTCTTCTGATTAAAACATTTTTTTTTAACCTTGTAACAATGGAATCTTGGAGTCTCTTGATTGGAAACTTACGCGTTACTAAACTCGCCTTAGACCTATGTCTAAGGCGAGTTTCGGTACTATTATCGATCAATGAGTTTTCCGGATCATAAGCCACATCAAACAGTTAGTTTCTGATGATATGATGATACGATATGATATAATACAATCCATGATATAACACACACACACACACATATATATATATATATATATATATATATATATATATATATATATATATATATATATATATATATATATATATATATATATATATATATATATGTGTGTGTGTGTGTTATATCATGGATTGTATTATATCATATATATATATATATATATATATATATATATATATATATATATATATATATATATATATATATATATATATATATATATGTGTGTGTGTGTTATATCATGGATTGTATTATATCATATCGTATCATCATATCATCAGAAACTAACTGTTTGATGTGGCTTATGATCCGGAAAACTCATTGATCGATAATAGTACCGAAACTCGCCTTAGACATAGGTCTAAGGCGAGTTTAGTAACGCGTAAGTTTCCAATCAAGAGACTCCAAGATTCCATTGTTACAAGGTTAAAAAAAAATGTTTTAATCAGAAGAGATAGATAGTAGAGATAAATCATTTTTTTACAATAGAACCAGAGCATTTTATTGCTGCTTATCTTCTTAAAGAATTTATGCCCTCATAAAGGTTCGTACTTTCAGTGATTTTGAAAACAAAAAGAGTGTACTAATTTTATACATGTTACCATACCAGTTCTGATAAAATATGTAATTTTATCATTGTCATTTTTCCTAAAATATCTCATCAACATGCAATTATGAATAAAGTAATTGTTTATTTTCAGACTAAAACTATATATGCCTTTTAAATGTTTGATATTTCTTTCTTATTATTTAAAAACCTACTGTTATTAACTATTGTATTTAATTAATATTTAATCATGGATTAAAAAACATTTTTTTTTCTCAAATTAAAAGGTTAGAATTATTTTTTGATTAATGTATTAAATGTATAGAGTTGAAGGGTAATTCTGTTTGGTAATTGTGTATTATTTCGCTTCGCTTGCTTACTACATGTAGGTACATATTATTATTCAACTTCAAATTATAACAGTATATATAGTTTATTCCCGGTATACCATAGCAAAATAGTTATAATTTCCGTAGAAGGGAGTCTATATCATTATATGCGTATCATTTGATACTGATAGTGGTAAGTTAGTTAGTTAGTTATATTAGGATGAAGGTCGCATCGGTGACAGAGACCATTTAGCGACCACAGTGTGTCCTTTAATTGAGACCTTTTGAATGACTACGGCGGATGTTCGATTACATTAGAGATTTGGGGTTCTGGGTTTGATAAAGAAGGGCGAGTGTTGAAGAAAAGGGGAATGTTTTCGGATGGTGGTGGAGTGAACGCGTAATAGAGATTAAGGAATGGAGAGGATGGATGATGAGAGATGTGGGAGAGGTGGAGCGATAGCAGCGACTAAATGTGATCAATGATGGATATTTCTCTTATATAGAGGAGGAGAGCATCCAGGGAGCCGGGTCGGAAAAGAGTAGGGAGGTCACTGGGGAGGGAAAGTCTGGTCCTGACGTTTGATGTGGCGCGACATTCTATAAGAAAATGGCGGACGGTCAGAGGTTCACCGCAAGAGGAGCAGATAGGAGGAGGGTCGTTCCTCAAGAGGTGCTGGTGAGTGAGAGCGCAATGTCCCGATCTTATCTTGAACCAGATGGTGGAGATTCTTTTACAGGGGAAGTTCGGAAAATTGTTGAGGAAGTAGGTGGTTTTAACTTCTCTGAGCTTATTGTGTTCTTGTAATAGGCTCCAGTGATTCTGTAACTGTCCTCTAACAAGGGATTTGACGAAGGAAGGTAGGTCGGTTGAAATTAGAGTGAGACATGGTTTCAATCTGTGGCGGCTATTTTAGCCTCAGAGTCTGCCATCGCGTTTCCAACTATACCGCAGTGGCTAGGGATCCAGAGAAACTGAACGGTGGATCCGATGGCAAGGATATCCTCAATGAGGTCCAGACAGCGGGATATGAGAGGATGATTATCTAATCCCTTTTCCAGAGCTCTAAGAGTATTGGTGGAGTGGAACCTTGAAGTGGTTGGTTTCCTGATGTCATTGTGACTTGGAGATTGTGTATAATGAAGAGAGGATCGTTGTGAGAGAGGTGCAGGGGGTGTTGGTTTTCGGTAAAGTGAGGAGGGTGTGAGGAGAGAGGGAGAGGTTTGAGAACTTGTGATAGGGGTTAAGGGATTGGTGAGGGAAGGAATGTCGCACTGCGTGGAGACCAACACAGTGGACCTTGGAATGGCTGCGAGGTGGTTGGTGACAGCATTGCTGTATGAAATGTTGAGGGTTGGGTGGAGTGAGTAGAACTTCCTTTTAGCATCAGGATAAGGAAGCTTTTCTGTGACCCTTATCTTTTGGATTTCAAATTCTCTGCGGTATGTCTGGCAACCTTTATATCTGGGGGAGTGAGACTCTTGACAGTTAATACATATAGGTTGAAGAGTGCAAGGAGCTTCGCTATGGCTAGAATGACCACACGAAGTGCAGATCTCTGGAGAGGAGCAGCGAGTGGCGGTATGTCCAAATTTTTGGCAATGGAAGCATCTTAGCGGAGGTGGAATGTATGGTCGGACAGGAAGGGAGTACCATCCTGCATTAACCCTTGCTGGAAGGGAATGAGTCTTGAACGAGAGAACTAGCAGTGTTTTAGCTGAAGTCTGATCAGAGCCTTTAGGAGATATACGATGAATACCGATAACTGCTTGGTCTTGCATATTTTCTATTATTTCTTGATCTGTGCAGTTGGCTAAGTCAGAACAGGTAACGATGCCCTTGATGATATTACGGGAGGAATGCGGAGAGACTTCTACGTCAAAAGTGTGGAGTTTATTAAATTTAGCTGCCATTAAAGATTGTCTTTCATTCGAAACTTCTATCAATAATGTGCCATCACTTTGCTTTCTGGTATCAGACAGTGTTCCAAGTTGAGCTAGTAACGCTTTGTGTATTAAAAATGGAGACATTTGTTTAAAAGATTCAGATTCATTTTTTAGTTTTATTACAAAAAACTTGTCAAACATAACCGGCGATGCCGGGGACTTAGTTCTGGGTCTTTTGGACCCGCTAAGGGGAGGAAAGTTAAATTTTGAAGTCATGTGAGAGCAGTACCCCATACCCTGGCAACCCTCAGTACTCTGGGGGGACGGGAGGTACCCCAGAGGCACCGTTCGCGACACCTGATCCCCTCAGGTGCCATGCAGCCATCACCACGGTGGCTAACTGTTTGGCTTAAGGGCTATGACAGAAAGGAGACAGAACAGGACATACACACGACGTGACTGGGGACCTCGGGGACGTCACACCCCGTGTCCCGGATGAGCACTTCCAGGACCCCCTGAGGGGGATAGTGGTAAATATAAATAGAAGTTTACATTATGGACTGAAATTTCAATATTATAGCCATGATTTTTTATTTCATGGCAGCTAATATACTATTCAATTTTTATTTTATATATATTATTCAATCTAATTTTTTTATATTTTTAGTCATTAATACTCCAAAATCGGCTCCATCTTATATATATATATATATATATATATATATATATATATATATATATATATATATATATATATATATATATATATAGTCAAATATTCAAAAAAAAAGAGACATTTTTCCCGTCAAAGCAAGCGTCTCCCGAGACCGGTTTCTGGCTTTAAGCCATCATCAGTCGGGCTCGAGTTGAACGTTTGAAAGCAACTGAAGGATTGACCAAGGGTCTTGACCACATATATCATATATATATATATATATATATATATATATATATATATATATATATATATATATATATATATATATATAAAATATAATATTTTATAAATATTATTATATATATAAATTATATAAATATAATAGAGTCCTTTAGAATAGAAACCTTTATGAGGGCATAAATTCTTTAAGAAGATAAGCAGCAATAAAATGCTCTGGTTCTATTGTAAAAAAATGATTTATCTCTACTATCTATCTCTTCTGATTAAAACATTTTTTTTTAACCTTGTAACAATGGAATCTTGGAGTCTCTTGATTGGAAACTTACGCGTTACTAAACTCGCCTTAGACCTATGTCTAAGGCGAGTTTCGGTACTATTATCGATCAATGAGTTTTCCGGATCATAAGCCACATCAAACAGTTAGTTTCTGATGATATGATGATACGATATGATATAATACAATCCATGATATAACACACACACACACATATATATATATATATATATATATATATATATATATATATATATATATATATATATATATATATATATATATATATATATATATATATATATATATATATATATATATATATATATATATATATATATATATATATATATATATATATATATATATATATATATATATATATATATATATATATATATATATATATATATATATATATATATATATATATATATGTGTGTGTGTGTGTGTGTGTGTGTGTGTGTGAAAACATCAACAAAATCAAGAAATTGGTGGAAAACATATTTTTCCAATCATTCATAACATTATGACTGATATTTTTGGCATGAAACGCACCTACCCACAACCCATTCCAAATGAGCTCAATTTTGCCCAAAAAGAGTATCGAAACCAAGTTGTTTAATACATGATTTTCCGATCTTCTACGGACCCCACCTTCATGACATAAAAACAAGCCAACCGTTTTCAGAATGGCGCCTCGAAAATGATCCGAAACTCAAAAAAAGCGCCGAAAGTACTACAAAAAAAAGGCGCCGAAGTCGCTTGAAAATCAATGCTGACAGGTTTCTTCGATTACCGTGATGTGGTGCACTCCCAATTTCTTACAGAAGGATAAAAGGGAATACTATTTAGGCGTTATTAGGCATCTGCGCGAGAATATCCGCCAAAAATGGACAGATTTTTGAAATGACAATCCATGGATCTTGCACCGTGATAATCCACCATTACACAAACCAAACATCGTACTCGCTTGATTTGGACCCATATTCTTGTGTACTTTTTTCTGTCCTCAAAGCTAAAATTACCAGTTCGAGGAAGGCGTTTTGAGTGAATTGAACGCGCGCCCGCTTGAAGGTTAAACAAATTTTAAGTAGAAAACTTAAAAGTTGTAACTACTTTTGTTACTGGTATTTTAATACAATTCGTATTTGAAGAAGGCACTGTGTATCTTGTGTGTCTGTGTTTATTTAAAACGAATTTTTGTCAAGTATCGACTACTTCAGACTAACTTATTTACGGTTATATAGTTTATGTTTTTAAAATTTGAAAAAAATAACATTACTTATGGATAAAAATGTATAAAATATTAATGTCGAATGATAGTTTTAGAACCTCGGATCACCTAAAGAAACATAACTACTTTATTTATGGAATAATTTAGTAATACCAGCAGATCTTGGGTTGGTATACACAATACGTAACATTATAATTTAATAGAATTGTATTGTGCATGGTGAATCGCAATAAAATCCAAAATTAAACTCCATAAAATCGAAAGTTTGCCGAATTCTTTTATACAATTCGCCTCTGAAATTCTATATACATAACGATCGTAGCGGAAAAAGCGGTTTCAATTTATTTAGCATTTTCCATAACCGACCGCAGGGGGTCGCAATCCCATTTACGACCATATTTTCCTGAATCACGCGTAAACCCGCACGCGTATCTGGTTACGGAAGTGTTATTGAAAGTAGTTCACGATATCTGGCGATGTATTTAATAGTCCCATCGAGACGGCATTAGTATTCATTTACCTAAGAGCATTATTAGGTCAGTCCATAAATATGTGCACATTACTTGTGAACCTTTAAAGATACATTTATTTAAACGTTTATATATAAAGTGTGTCCCAGCCCAATGGAATAAATTCATTAATAAATAAATGGGGGCGTGTTCGAAAAAACAGTCGATCACGTCGATTGGTATTTTTAGATGCGCATTTTTTTCAACAAATTTTTTTTATACAGGGTGTGTCATGTAACAGTGGCCAATCCCAACTTTCTTATTTTAAATACAACACCCTGTATATTATTTATTTTTTGGATTCTTCAGGAAATTCTAGCCGTATTTCATGTAAAATATCTTAGACTTATCTTCAACTGTTTCGGAAATATTAAGTGTTTTCAGATTTATTGCAAAAATTAACTGATTTTTTTTTGAAAATTATTTGATTACAGAAATTCGCTACAACACGCAATAGAAAGATGGTATTGGCCTCTGTTATATGACAAACCCTGTATAAAAGGTTTTCATTGGAAAAAATGCGCAACTACACTTTTTTTAACACTGTAAAGAAAATTGTGGAAATTTCAAGACTATTTAGTTTTCGTATAATTTTTTTATTTAAAACATTTAATGTAACAAATGCTCGATTTGTGAACCCTGGACGTCCTGGCAACACCCCAACCTCAAGTAAAACTGAGTCCTGACATTATTTTATGTTTGTGGCGTAATTGACCTAATGCTGCCAGTAATGCGTCCTCTTAAATCATACAGATCTTGCGGCTTGGTTTTGTATACGACGCTTTTGAGATGTCCCCGTAAAAAAAATCCAACGCAGTGAGGTCCGGGGACCTTGGTGGCCATTCTAGTGGCCCTCTCCTCCCAATCCATCGATTTGGAAACACATTGAGGTACTGCCGCACATTAACTTGATAGGGGGGGGGGGGGTGCTCCATCTTGTTGGAACCAAATTTTGTCGGCTAGCAATTGAGGATTTCTTCTATTAGGGTACAAATTTATAAGATTTGGAATGAGCTGATTTTGGAGAAAGTCTAAGTAATTTACCCCATTTAAATTTTGATCGAAAAATATTGGACCAATTATTTGATCTCCTATAATACCTGCCCAGACATTAATCTTTTCAGGTCTTTGTGTGTGAATTTCCCGCATCCACTGAGGATTTTCTCTCGACCAATAATGACAGTTCTGGCGATTGATATGCCCATGAAGAGTAAAAGTAGATTCATCAGAAAATAAAACGTTTTCCACTCTCAGAAGGTTGTTGTCTATTCTGTGCATCATTTGTTCGCAAAATTTCATTCTCCTGTGGAAGTCGTCTTCACTAAGCTCTTGAGTAGGCTGTAGCTTAAACGGATGCATTTTATTCTCTTTCAATATTCTGGCAACCGAAGAGCGATCAACATTGTTTTCCAAGGCAACTTGTCAAGTTGAGGTATGTGGATTGTCTTGGAATGCAAGCATTACATCCAATTTTTTGCTATCAGTCAACGACAATGCTTCCTTCTTAATTTGTCTCACGTGTCCCAGTTCTCAAAATTGTTTTTCAACTTTACTTACTGTACCTTGGGATATGGGTGGTAAGTCAGGATATTTTTCCCTAAAGAGACGAATAACTTCGGCTTGAGTTCGTGTCCTATCTCCATAACTTATCATCATTAAGATAGTTATTTTATGACTCTCTGATAAATACACTATGTTTAAATCAAATGAATCACACACGTCAAAGGAAACTAAATTAAAAGGCATGTTGATTTTTTTGACGTTTCATACAACAAATACCTACCTTTGAAAACCTGATTTTTTATCTTTGCCTATTTGCTGATAATGTTCGAAGAATTACTTAATATTTCCGAAACAGTTGAAGATAGGTCTAGGATATTTTACATGAAATACGTCTAGAATTTCCTGAAGAATCCAAAAATTAAATAATATACAGGGTGTTGTATTTAAAATAAGAAAGTTGGTATAGGGCACTGTTACATGACACACTATGGATAAAAAAATTTTGTTGAAAAAAATGCGCATCTAAAAATACCAATCGACGTGTTCGAGCGTTTTTTCGAACACGCCCCCATTTATTTATTAACGAATTTATTCCATTTGGCTGGGACACACGGTATTTTTTTAAAGTTAGCTAATTTTTTTTTGTTTTGTCATATGAGACAATATGTTTATTTACAAAAATAACATCATACGAGAGATCTATGTTCATTCAAACCGGTGTGTAAATAAAATTGTCATGTACAGGGTACGCCAGGGAGGTATGGTGTTTAAAAAAAATCAAATTTAAAAATTTATTGCTTTTATACATTAGCTGTATATTGCCATTAAAGTATGCATAACACAGTCAGATGCGAAAAATCACATCAGTCAGGTAGCGTCCATTCTGGACCAAAATTAAACAAGGATTTCAATAAAACCATCATAAATGACAAATAACTTAATTAACTAAGCCAAAAATGCATAAACAAAAAAGTACGGGAACTTTTTCCGCACCCTGTATATATAGTGTGTATATTGAGTGTATCTTGAGAGTGTTCGCAGAATTCTTCATTTAGATTTGAAATTGTATCCATATAAGCTGCAGATAGTGTAACAACATGAAAACAATCGATTACTAGTTGCGATTAGATTTCTGTCAACAAATGATAACAAACGCAGGTTACGTGAATAAGCAGAACAACCGTTACTGGACAGACACAAATCCTAATGAAGTTCATGAGCTCTCTTTACACGCTAGTAAGGTGACAGAGTGGTGTGCTGTTTCATTACATGGAATCATCGTATTTTTTTTTTTTTTTTGAAAATGAAAAGGGGATCACAGTAACTGTTGATGCAAATCGTTACGTGGAGATGTGACAATCTTTTTTTACCCCTGAGTTGAAAAATTTTCCACACGTTTAAGAAACCTGGTGTGGCAACATCACCCACGGCACGGTAATCAATGGAAGCTGTGCGAGAATTGTTCGGTGATCGTGTGATCTCAAGATTGTATAACGTTCAGACAGAAAATTCATGATGACATTCACACTATCCCAGCTGAAATGTTCCAGCGTCAATGAGGAATCTCAACAGCAGATTTCAAGAATGCATTCGTACAGGAGGACGGCATCTAAAAGACGTAATTTTGAATAAATTCTATTAATCTTTCTTAAATGGCAAATTTTAAGGTTTCATTTACTATAAATAAAATGTTTTTCTTCCATCAGTCATGGTTCTATTCGATTGTTAACAAGTTTCCGTTTCTTTGTGTTACCTTGTATTAAAGGAAAATGTGTTATTCTAATAATTGTATCGAAACCCTAATTTGATTACATTGAACAGTCATTGTATAATTTAGGTTTAGCGGATGAGAGCCATTTATGCATAATATTTAAAATTTGATTAACCTCGTACTAAACAAGAACGAGCTGCATATTTAAACGTAACCTACACTTCCAAAGAAGGCAAAAAAAACCCGGTCTGTCATTACTTACATACCATTTTTGAAATATGAAGGTACAGATCCGTTAATATATTATTCTGACAGATTTTATTGATAACTTTTCTAGACGTCTCACCTTTAACCCAAAGTTCAATAAGAAACAACAAAATAAATCCTTCCTATCGATTTGTCATTATCGAGAATCTGATCTAATTTTTTTTAGAAGGCGTGTTATGCGTCATCACATACGTTACGTTCAAAATAGACTGTTAGATCAGATTAGCACGAAATATTAATTGTATTACTTATTTAAATACTGAAGCATAAATTAACGAATTGGACCAGCTATTTTTCAGGACATATTTAGTTCTTGTATGAGCGATTTGACGAATATTGACAATAATCATTTGGGTTGGTCTCGCAACAATTGGGAGTAAATAATAAAGGTTCAGCTAATTAACATAACCAAAAGGATTGACACAAACATTTGATTGTATATAAAAAAAAATATTTGTAATGGATGAGGCAATATTGAAAACCAAAAACATTTTTCGAAGCATCAGTATTATTTTATTAATTGTAGGTTTATAAGAAGGGGTAAACATTGGCTACGTCAAGTTTTTTGTCTTCAAAGATTTATCATGACACCAATGAGAGAAATTGAGTTACTGGTTCAAAGATGGGTCGAGGTCATGGAGGGTAACGGCCTATATTTTCAGGAATAAGCTCCAGCTATAAATGTATAAAAATACCTCAAAAACTCAAATACTTTTGTCACCCTACTAAAGAAGAATACCAAGAAGAAGAGTAGAGAATAGAATCACCCTGTGGCATCTGTTCAAATGTTCGCTCATACGCTTATCCTGTGATCGAGCTTGACGATGAGGACGTTGGGCTACAGGTTAGTAAATCCTCGGTAATTGATCTCTTCATTTGGTGTGAATTTCATTCAATGAGGTATTTCTTCATGTTTGAAAAGGGATCGAGGTCTGAGGAAGCCAAGCATGGAGAATATGGTGGATGTGGCATCAAATAGTAGCGCAAATTGACCAATTTTATTGTTGTCATAGAGGATGAATAGGTCAGTGAATTATCATGGTGAAAGAGTACTTTTTTTTCGTTAAACGAGAGAGTTTTTTTATCAATTCTTTTTGAAATTCGATCAATAATGCAGCATAAAACTCTCCTGATATTGTCTTTCGAATAGTCACTATGAAATGTTTCTCCTTCACTCTGTGATTAGCCAATACGAAATTATGAGTTTTGCCGGTCATTTCCCCAGTAATGACCTCAGAGAAAACGTATCAGAAATTTCGGTCTATCCAGACTGAAAACGTATAAGACATTTCACTATTCTCTAACATTGCCTTAAATCGTTTAAATAATAATAATTGTTCGGCATATTTCATTGAATATAGAAAACCATAATTTTTGATTGAAATTAAAACAAGCCACACTGAATTAGGAATTCTGCATTAATCACCAGATACAGACTGATTCTCGCCCACTTCACAAAATTGTAAATATAATGCCTCTCTATCAGCCTATTTATTATTTGAATTATAATAGTTTTATATTATTATAGTTATCCCTATTATTTGAATAAATTATGAATGTAAATATAATATTTATGAATAATGAAATGATCTAATGAAGAAAAATACACCATTGAAAAAACATGTAGTCTCTACAGATTATTATTATTGTTTGGGTCAATTTACCACTAATTCCAGAAAAGAACCAGGTGGTCTGATGTAAAAAAATCTGTTTAATACGCACATAATTGTTTCGATGATAAAATGCCCCAGAGGATAAATAAAAGAAAAGAAATAAACGTGTATTTAATTGAATGCGGAATGCCATTTGAGCCTTAAAAATGTTAGCCGGATGAAGATAATCGACAAAAAATGACTTAAGATCCATGAAGTGGAAACATCTGCGCGTTTTTAATAAAAATTATGTTAAACTTCATTAAAATATCGATGGGCATTATTTTAAATCAAAGTAAGAATTAAATATTGAACGGTAAAATAATGTAGAAGAAATTTGGTGTTACATACAAAAAAAATTCGAAAAGGTTTCCCAAGAAAACTGTATTTGAATTGATTGCGTATGGTTTAACAAATAATTTAATAAATGTTTCCTCACCATTGTATAATGCAAGATTTGTCAGATAAGTTGTTAGCTTAAAAGTTATTATTGGAATATTGATCAGATCATATATATATATATATATATATATATATATATATATATATATATATATATATATATATATATATATATATATATATATATATATATATATATCAACATGCAGCTAGTGCAAGAACTCTGGAATAAAACAGGAAAATTAACAAAGCTAAACAGGAACTGAGAAAGAAAAGAACACAGAATTTTTCCTTAATGCGTGAGGAGGGAACAGTGTGCAGAGAAGGCATGGAAATGTTAGAGGTTGTCCGAAGATTTTATTCAAAGTTATATATGGATCAGTACCAGACAAGAACAGCAATGTTCACTGAAGAATAAGTACAGGATATCCTGTTGGAGGAAGTGACAAAGGCTATAGACTGGGATGAAAAATGGCAAGGCTCCAGGATAGTATAACTGTGATGTTAAAAGTTGGTGTTGAACTTTACATAAAACACTAGCAAAATTATGCTCAAAATGCCTCAAAGAACAAGAAGTTCCCAACTTGTGGTAAAATGTAGAAGTGATTCTTTTATATAAAAAAAGGAGCACAGGAAGATTTAAAGACCTACCGTCCAATAAGCCTCCTATCAGTGACAAAGTTACAAAGTGACGAAGTATAAAATTTTCACCAAGATAATATCCAAAACAATACTTAACGATGCACAAGCAAGAGAGCAAGGAGAATTCAGAAGTGGATTGTGACACCGTATTTGGCTTTTATGGATTATGAAAAAGCATTTGATTTAATCTCAATCAAGGGGTAAAGAAAGCCTATGTAAACCTACTAGGATTGATATATGATGAAGCTACACCGACAGTCGACCTTGACGATCTTAAGGTTGGAATAAATGTAGAGCAGGGCGTATGGCAGGGTGACGCAATATCGCCTCTTCTTTTTTCGGCCTCCTTAGAAGAAGTGTTCCGTAATCTGGATTGGGAGCAGGATGGAATAAGAATCAATGGCGCATATTTAAACCATCTTAGATTCGCAGATGATATTGTTCTTCTTGCACAAGACCCAGAGGAGCCGCAAAGGGCTGGAGAACCATTTGGTTTAAAAATAAATCAGAAAAAGAGTCAGATCCTATTCAATACATTTGCTGAGGACAAGAGAATTTCGATTTTAACAACGGATTTGGAAGTTGTGGATCACTCTATATACTAATTTTTATCAAAAATAAATCAGCTTGAAGTCTACTTGTATGTACAGTGTACATACAAGTGTGTTGACTAAAACTAGAATATGATATAGCTTAATTATCAAAAAATAGTTTCCTAAATTTAAAATCCACGTATAGCTGTCTCATAACATATTATTTTTTTTTTCGTTTGTAGGAAAGCATGTAACTATCAAAAGCCTTAATGTGAAGTTAAGAAGAAACGAAATTGTTAGTATGGGTCGTGAGGGAACTAGGCTCTTAGTAGAAAAGGGATGACAATAGAAGATCATTCATCAAAAGGCAACAAAAGGAACTCTTGGCAAGACAGTAGTGTTAAAATATATAGAAAGAAGCATTGGAATAATGTAAAGAAGAAGTGTGGGAAAAGTCTGTAGGGCATATAGAGAAATTAATTCAAGATTGGTTTAGCCGAGGACAACGCATAGTCAATGTTGAAGTTGAGCCTATAATAATCAATGCAAATGAAAGTTCCTAGTTGAAAGTTCATGACACACACTCGAAATTGTACGTAAAAATATCGATTTATAACACAACGTTTTATAATTTCATGTTGTAAATATATACAAATAAATGTATCGTGAATTTAAATCATAAACATAAATATCCGTCTTTCGAGGCAGTAGCCATGTCCATTATGAAAGTTAGCACTTATTTGACTAATATTTTTGATTTGATTCGTATGGATAAAAATTAATGACGCATGGGTAAAAAAAATGTTTTATTGAAAATGTATGGGAGTGTTTACTTTTTAAACGAATATTTATAATGTTAACAGCCTAGAGCAACTTCGAATCGTGCACAGATCAAATGACAATACGCAACAATTTGACTGATGTTAAGGGTCAAATCCAATTTCCTAGTTCATTAGGCAAAGTGTACATATATTTAGTCATGGGAAAATATACGGTATTATTAAGAGACGACATATTGTATTTGACGGCCGTGGTCTCTTCAGCTCCTTCTGAATGATTTATTTATGATGGCATGGTGTCAAACGTTACATCACTGAATACTTATGTTGAATAATGGATGGTTGTCCGTATTTATAAATGCTTTTTTAAAGCGGCTAATGATAATATATTGTGGACAGATTTTTTACATTATTAATTTAATGTTTCCCATGCAGGAGTTAATTCGTATGTTCTAGTGATTTTAATTACTCACGGGAAAATTATTTTAAAATTTTAGTTAATCACTAATAATTTTACTGTTATTTATTATATTTTGAATGTTGAGTTTTTTATTTTAACACGTAGAATTCTATAAAAAAATAAGTAATTTTACCAAAAATAATTTATATAAAAGTTGTAAAATAAAGAAGTTATTTTCGTTACAACCCGAAGATTATCCTAGAAGAGATGAATTTTGACAGTGGCTTTTACATCAGTGCAACAGAAATGAAAATTATACCGAATTTATTTTGGCTACCGACGAGGCCACATTTACAAGAAATGGAGTAAATAATTTAAACTACTCTACTCTACTAACTCTACTCTACTCTAAACTAAACTACTCTACTCTCTACTAACTCTACTCTAAACTAAACTACTCTACTCTACTCTACTCCCCAAACATAGTAGAAAATCTGCATGCTGTGAAAATAACTCATTTTCAGTATAGATTTTTATATTTGGGCTGTCGTAGTAAATCGCATGCTTGTGGGCCTTTTCTTTCTTCCAGGTCGACAGGTGAAAATTCTTTAGACTTTCTTGAAAACAATCTGCCATAATTATTACAAGATGTACCTTTAAATGTTAGACATAATATGTGGTTTCTACATGATGGAGCTCCGCCACATTTTAAACGAGTAGTTCTCGAACATTTAAATAATCAATTTCCTAATAGATGGATTGGGTGTAATGGACCCATTATCTCGCCCGCCGAGCACGCTCCCCGAATTTAACGCCCTGCGATTTCTTTCTGTAGAGCTATTTTAAAAAAGTTAGTTTATCATAATGGAGGAGTAAATGCTGTGGAAGAACTACAACATGGCATCGAAAACGTTTGTGACGTTATTCTGGAACACCGGAATTTTATTTTTAACGCATGTAGTGCTGCATGGGTACGCCGAACCAGATTTTGTGCTAACCGAACAAATGGTGATAGTTTTGAACAATTCTTGTAACATGTAACTTTTTTGTTTTTGTTATTTTGGAACTTTTATATAAATGATTTTTGCTAAATTGACTTCTCTTGCGAGTTCTACAACGCAGTGGTCGAGAATATTAAAAAGTCAAGTCTGTTTTTGTAAAATTACTTATTTTTGCCAGTTCTAGAAGCTGTTAGAATAAATGACTCAGGTTTGAAAACTCCTTGTATACTGTTACTTATATTTATACATTATGAATAATCATGTCAATGGGTATGTAATTATTTTAAAGTTAAGAGTTAAATCAATTTTTTTTTTTGGGATTTTGGGATATTTCATTTTTGAAAATTATATCAATTAAATATGAGCCATTTAATACATTTTCCATACATTTTGTCAACATATCTAATGTTAACGCATCGATTTCAGCATAGATTCAACTTAAGTTACTGTGTAGTTTGGGTAAATTCTATTAAAAATTATCCGGAACAGTTAATTTAGGAGATCTGATGACATTATATTATACTAGATAACAGGTTTGAATAACTTGTTGCAATCCAAATCTCCACAGGTGCAATATTTTCAGAGCTTCGCGCTGTTCTTGAACCTACTGATATGCGATCTATTTCCAACTATTTCGAATTTTATAAAATGCTTAAATAAACAATAAGTTGTAGTTATATGAGGCGCCGGATTGAGATATTTTCACTTGAATTCTCGTTGAGTTGCAATAATGATTTTTTATGAATTACAACAATTTTATTGCTTTCAATTAACGTGTATTTATCCATAATAAAACTTGTACGTCTGCGCCAATAGCCAAACACACACTATCATAAATATTACGAAAAGAATTGTGTCGAACCAAAATTGTAGTGTGATACTTACCCAATTCCTTAATGATAACAGGAAGCTATAGGAAACGCCAGAAAATATAATGAACTGTTGGAATACTTTTAGTTTTTTGGAATGCATATATATGAATAGAGGAAAGTCTGGTAATTTGGACCATTTTTTCAAACACGCTTAAAATATATATTTTTAGATTTTTACAAATGTCTATTGTGTGAAAGGAAACAACATTATTGGGCATTGCATTTATTAAGTATTAATCAACATAATTATTGATCAATAAACTGTGAGATCCGAGCTTTGTTCCAATTTAGCCAACTGGTTCTATTATTTAAACCACGGGGTTTTTAAATTGGACTTCAATAGGCTCTACGATAAAACAAAAAGAAAACTATAATAAAGGAAAATATATCAAACATAATAGTCTCGGTAACAAACCTACTAAATATTTTAAGTCCTTTACATATTAAGGTACAGTCGCCAAATTTCGCCCCGGAACCTAATTTCGTCTCCGTCGGTTTCTTTTTTTTCTGACTAATGTCACTTAATTTTGATAACTAAAGTTAGTGACCTCAATCGGTCATTGTAAGCAATTCGCGGTGAGACGCCACTTCCTTGACAGGATATTTTAAAAAGGAAAAAACTGTTCAAGGTGAGTTTTTGATTGAAATATTGTCGGAATGGTTTAATTATTGATATGTTTGATTACTGAAATTATTTTCTTGTCAAAATAAATTGTTATTGCATAGATTCAAATTGATAAGAAAACGTTTAGATTACATGTGTTTTTTTGTTGAATGGATCTTAGTAATACAACTAGAAAATTCTTAATATCGTAATCGACACACCCCTTCCCAACGTAAAACCCCTTTAGAAACGTAAAAACAGGCAAAACAGTAGGAAACAACAAAAATAGAACCAAGAAGCAACGAAAAAGACAGTCTTCTGATGAGGACACGTCTGATGATGACTCAATTTTGACCCAACAAACCTCTACTGGCGAAGAAGACAGTGACAATGATGACGCTGAATGCCTTATCTGTCATAAAAGCTCTTCCCAGGATAAAAAGGGAGAGAAATGGATATGATGCATGAAATGTTTCCAATCCAGGACCTAAATTTATTTGTACAATGTCTCTGGAGAATAAAATTTCTTAAAATATACCAATGATTACTAAAAGTCTGATTATATATATATATATATATATATATATATATATATATATATATATATATATATATATATATATATATATATATATATATATAACAATTTTTGATTATTGTTGATAAAAAAGAACTGTTCTCCCTATTCTTTGACGTTATATTTGTTATTATAATCGATTTTTTTTCTACAAAAAGGGGACGATATTTGGCGACTGTATCTTTCAATCATCGCAGATGTCTGGATTTTGATTTTCAAGTTTCGTGATTCCAATTTTGGCAACGCACACACTGTATCGAATCAACTTTGGGGCCTTTTTTTATCGTAGTAATTTATTTTACATTTCGAACATTCATTCTCCTTGTCTTCTGATCCTATACTGCTATCAGAATCGTTCAAAACTAGGAGTTCTTCTTCATCATCGGATTCCTCACTATCAATTTCATTGATTTTTCTCTTTTTCTTTTCTCGTTTACGTCCTTTTCCACAATTTCGTATATTTTGTTTTTTATTTATTCCTGTTGTTTTATTAGAGATTTTAGTTTGTTTTTTATTATTTTTCTTCTCTTCATTCACCAATAGTGAATGTATGTTCATAAGCTGTGTTAATCAATTGGCTAACTTGATATTGAGTAGCAGTTCTACCGGGATTTGTTCGCATCCAAAATTCGATAGTTCGCGTGTAGTAAGTACTCATGGACTTGAAAAACGACACATCTAATGGTTGAGGTCTGTGAGCTCATTGTCATGAGCTAACAGCAAAGCATCTACATTTTTACCATTTGTCGTATGACCACCGAGTAGTAACAAGACCTTATCTTCTTTTGTTCGTTTGATCACAGAAATAAAATGCTGTACCCCAATATAATTAAAAAAGTGGTCGGAAATTGGATTGACAGAGTAAGCCTTGTCAGATGTAGCCGCAGCGGATGTTTGTCCGAAATTGAAACATTTACGCCATTGGATGTTATTTCACATAAAATAAATAATTTCAAGGCATCTAATTTGGTGGTTGTTTTATTTGAATATAAAGTTCGGGCACACTAAAAAAATCACCCTATATATTTATAATTTGATAGCTCGGAATTGATGTCACTCATTTTCAGTACGCATTACAAAAATTCGGTTTACAAAAAAATGAATTTTGCTACGGACCATCAAGGGACTGTAGGGAGTCTGACTAAATAGTTCAAACTCGAAATGAAGGTGTATTAGATGTTGGCCTGTCTCCCCTCCAAAGGGGATGCGAATAGTGTTGCCAGATCGAATGCTACTTTTTACGTTTATTTACACACCTCGTACATGCAAAATATCAATTTGCTCCTTATAATTTATTAAAAAGCGAGATTATATTTTCGAGTAGACTTTAAGGACATAATTAGTGGGAAAGTAAAATATATCCATTTCTGTTTTTCCTTTCGGGAACGTTACCTAGAAAATTGGGTTGACGTTATCTAACGAACCAAGAAATCTATGTTAACCTTTAGATCGAGTTATAGTGTTGCCATTTGGTACGTGCGACCTCGTCCCACCCTGTATTAATCATTTGAGTGAGATCAGTTTCAAGAGACGTACGTGCAATACCGTGTCGCATGCTTCGCAATCTATCATTGTTATCAAAATGTTATGTCACTACTTTGATTTTTGAAGTGGCGATTAGCGGCAATGACTGTAAAACGTATAGTGGGTATCAAATAATACATTTAATTTTATGTCCACACAGTTAATGTGTTCTTCAAAGAAAGACATATGTAAGCGTATAATTTATAAAAATTGAATGATTGCTCTGTTCTATTTAATACTGAGATAAATTTATATGTTGTAATTATAGGGTTTCCCATTAAGGACGCTCGAACTTCAAATAAAACAAATTGTCTATGAGATATCATTAATTTTTTTTTAATTCAAAAAGTATTCGATTACATCATTGCTGAACGGCTCGTATTCGAGATGTCCAATTTTCGATGACTCGACTGCATAAATCAGGCTCGATATCAGTGATGGTATTGATTATGTTGACTTTTAAAGCTTGAATCGTCTGGGACAGATTCGTATAGACCCGTGATTTAACGTAGTCCCACAAGAAAAAGTCTAATGGCGTTAAATCACACGATCTCGGTGGCCAGTTGACGTCGCCGAAACGCAAGATCACCATGCCGTCGAATTGTTATGCAGAAGATCTATTGTTGCATGCGCTCTGTGGCACGTATCACCGTCCACAACGTCGACACCACATGTCGTTGAGATCCATATCTTCCAATTTCGGCCCAAAAATTGGTTATCATAGACCTGTACCTCTCACCGGTGACAGTTATGGTGGCGCCAGCTTCGTTTTGGACGGGCCAATAATCCTGCCAGGCCCTCACGTGGGTGCCGCACCTAAAGAAGGTAACCGGGAAAGCAAGAGCCATGGCTCGTCTGCTTTACCCCCTAATGAACGGTAAAAGTAAGCTCTCGCTGAACATCCGAATAACCTTGTATAAAATCATGGTCCGATCCGTCCTCACCTACGGATCTCAGGCCTGGTTTCCGTACCTCCCCCCAACGTCGATTGCAATTCTGCAATCGTTCCAGTCACGTGTTCTTCGCACGTTAGTAGGTGCCCCATGGTTTGTAAGGAATGCGCAAATCCATCGGGAAACTGACATACCAGTGATTCAGACATTCCTGTCCAGACTTCTGGACAAATTCCTAGCGACGGCGTCCCTTTCGGACAATCCGCTAATCAGAGCCACGGCAGCTTCATTGCCGGCCGTTGCCCCAGTATGACCATCCTCTTCGGTCATCACCTCCATGCCTAAAGGACGGCAGCTAAAACCCTTCGAACAAGCGACATTGTCGTGACGTTCGAAAAAATCAGTGAATACAAGTCAGGGCCTTCGGGTCAACTTAACCTCCAGGACAAGAAGAAGAAGAAGAAGAATAATCCTGCCGGGCCAAAATCGACACAAAACAGTGACTTTTTCTGGATGCATTTGCAACTGATGGGTCTCATGTGGATTGTTATTATCCCAAATGCGACAATGTTGCTTGTTAGCATAGCTATTCATCTAAAAAAGGGCCTCGTCGCTGAAGATGATTTTGCGTCCAATATCTGGGTCCACTTCCAACTGCTCCAAAGCCAGTCAGCGAATGCACAATGCTGTCTAAGGTCGTTTACCTTCAGTTCCTGGGTGAATTGAATTTTGTACGAGTGCGCACCCAAGTGCCGACTCAAAATTCACCAAGTTCAGGTCTGTGAGAGGCCAAGTTCTTGGGCGCGACTAGGAATCGACTGCCTCGGGTTATCCTGTACGCTCTCGTTCACTGCAACAATGTTTCTTGCAGACCTCACGTTTCGACAATATACAAGTATTATTTGATTGTTTATTGAACCAGTTGATGGGTCGTCCATCAAAAGACGAATAATTGACTGAACAGGACGATTGTGCGTACCGCTAAATCACGTAACGCACAGATCGTAGCTCGAACTGAGCGCTCATTTTGATAGTAAAGTCTAATAATTTGTACGCATTGCTCAACGCTTTAACTCTCCACATTGATTTGCCAAACATTGTTTCCTAAGTCTTCCAAATTTAACAATTATAGCTTTACCAACATATACACTGTCAAAGTTCGAGCGCTCGAGGCTTTCGAGGTTTCGAGGTTCGAGGTTTACCCTATTGCTAAACCCAGTACATACAAAATATGTTGTTCAACAATTTTTGATAACAATAACGATCAATTTTTCTACTGGAACCTTCGGTGTGAAACACTAAACTCGAAGATTTTTACCATTAAACATTAAATCACTTTTTTAAATTCTCGATGCGTGAGATTGAATGATCTCCTGATGATGCTAACATGCTTAGTGAAATGTGCGTCGAGAAGTTAAATGAAGGGATTTGGTGTTTAGTGGTAAATCTCTTTGAGTTTGGTTTAACAATAACGATGGCTTAATAATAATGTTGTTTTCTATTTTCCAATTAGATTTTCCGTTTCGTTAGGGTAATTTATTTTTAGCAATATCTTATTTAATAAGTGGAGATATCAGTGAAAAATTATAGCCAATTACCATTTTAGTTACGTTATTTATATCAAATAATTAATTTTATAAGTAAAATATATCTAGTGGAATATATTAGGTCCCCTAAAACCTCACTAGAGTTATATCAAGTTCGTATGTTTCGTTGTTTTTTCTATTTAATACATATTATAATTACGAATAAAGTAGTAATATTGAAATAAAATAGTTTACTTTATCTTTTTTGCAGATAAACCAAAGAGTATGGAATATTTTTCAAGTAATTAAAAAATTGCCGAACCTGTAAGATGAAAGACGAACGGAAGCAATGAGTCGCGTAAAAAATATCGTTTAATATTTCCTTTTCTGGGCAATATTAAATTAAAAAAAAAATATGTGAAAGCGTGAGATAAAATATATATTTTAGTATATTGAAATGAGTTTTTTACGTGGTTTTATAACAAAAATAATGCCGAACGTTAATATATCATTTTTCTTTAAAGACTAAAACTTCTGTAAGTCCGGGAAAAAAATATATTTACTTGATGGTAATTTAGCAGATGATTCAATCTATGAAATAAATCAGATTTAATCATCTTATGATACTAACATGGTTACCGAAATTCTTGACGAATAGTTAAATAAATTCTATATACAATAACTAAATATATTATTAAACGTATAGATAGAATATATTATTAATAGTATTAGAATAATATTAAATATTAAATATATATACAAAATAATATTTAGTACATCATCATCATCATCAGCCCGTGTCGATCCACTGCAGGATGAAGGCCTCTCTGCTACTCGGCTCCCATATACTTAACGATTTCATCAGTCCATCCTGCTTTTCCGTGGTGGACTTTTACGATCAACCGGTAGCCACTCCAGGATTACCTTGACACATCTGTCGTCCCATCGCCTCACTCTATGGCCTGCCGATCCCCATTTCAATTGTTTTACTCTTTTAATGATGTCACACACTTTCGTTTGTTCCCTGATGCAGGACTTTTTGTCTCGCCTTGTAATGCCAAGCATACATCTTTCCATTCATCTCTGTTCTACCCGAAGTTTTTGAATTGACTGTGATGTGAGTGTCCAGGTTTCACTTTCATATGCCATAACGGGTAGGACGCACTGATCGAAGACTTTTCTTTTCAGGCAAAGTGGGAGTCTGCTCTTAAACACTATGTTGAGCCTGCCAATCACATTTAACACGCCGTTCCACCTCCCGGGTGGTATTCCCCTCCATTAAAATCCTCTGCCCAAGATATATAAAGTGGTCCATAACCTCCAAATCCCTTCCTAGGACTGAAATTCTTCTGTCCTCAGCTAATTTATTGAACATAGCCTGACTCTTTTTTAGGTTATTTTTTAAGCCAAATGGTTCACCAGCCCTTTGCAGGTTTGGGATGCGTCTTTGCAGCTCCTCTGGGTCTTGTAAAATGAGAACGATATCATCTACAAATCTAAGATGGTTTAAGATTGCACCATTGATTTTTACAAGCCGAGAAAAAAATAGGCGATATTGTGTAACCCTGCCGTACACCACGTTCTACATTAATTCCCACTTCTAGATCACCCAGTTGAATTGTCGCTGCAGCTCCATCATATATCGATCCTAGTAGGTTTACATATGCTTGGTCAACCCCTTGGCTAAGCAGTGCGTCCATTATGGCATGCTTTGAGATGGAGTTAAGTATCAAATTTTTTTGGTTGACCTGGGCGTTCTTTGCCTTTCTAGTCGAAATCACCACTTTTGAATCGTCTAAACCAACGCCCACAAAAATCTTGTATTGTGACAAGTTTCCGTAAGTATACGACGGCGTTCACTCGCATTTTTATTTTAATTGAACAAGAAAAGCACTACGTGCAGGAAATGCTCTTAATTTGGCTTGAAACTCGACCGTGTTTACCACAAGAAAAAAAAAATATGACGCTAACTCGAAATCGTTTAAACATCAAAGGCCTTTTGAAAGATACTATTGTAGCAAGATAATGACATAAGAGATTAGGCTATGAACCGACCCTTGTTTCCAGTGCCATCTCTTAAGAATTGCTAACCCCTACGCATGGTATATACATACTGCATTATAAATATATAGGAAAATATATAGACAGAATTTTGCTTCTCTGTTATTTAAATAAAGTTATTTGGAGTTTAGTAGTAAATATTTAAAAAAACGTTGATATCAAATTGGATAGCTTTCATTGCTTAAATAATACATTGAAATCAAATAACGTGTGGGATAAGTGTCATGGTACCATTGTTACATATCTTTTTTCACTAAGAAAATCACATTTATTTGCAATGAATTATACATCGTTGGAAAGCCTGGACTTCTACTAATTTTCTACATAGCCCCCGTTACGATTGATGCATTTTTTCATAATATGTAGCATTTTTCCTATACCCGTGTCATAGAACTCTCCCGCCACGGTGCGCGGGTAGCGTACGATCTCTTCTTTCAACTCCTCGTTGATCCTGAAATTCATTCCACTCAAGTGTGACTTCAACGCAAGGAAGAGATGATAATCACTTGGTGCTAGATCTGGGCTGAGGAGGGGAGTGTGACGTTATCCCATCGAAATTGATTGATGAGTTCGGTTGTTGCACGGGCTGTGTGTGGACGAGCGTTGTCCTGATGTAAACGAACTCCCTTCATCAGCATGCCCCTTCTCTTGTTTTGAATTGCATGGCGAAAGTTCTTCAAAGTCTGACAGTAGCAGTCAGCGTTTTGTTGTTGTCTCGGTAGACATGAACTGGTACAACAATATCCCCTTCCTATCCCAAAACACAGTCGCCATCACTTTGCCGCCAGACAATGTTTGTTTAAACTTTCGCGGCTTCGGTGATCCTGAATGCCGCTACTGACGAGACTGTTCTTTTGTCTGTAATGTACCCATGTTTTGCCGCCGGTGACAATTAAATCCAATAAATCAAGGAATTCGCGGGGCACTGCAACCCGTTGCCATTGGCGATCTTCGTTGAGCATTTTAGGGACCCACCTTGCACATATCTTGTGATAACGCAAATATTCTGTTAAAATCTTGTCAGTAGTGGTCTTACTAACATCAGGAATCAATTCACACAGCTTTCGAATCGTCACCCGTCGGTATTCAAGAATTATCCTTTTGGAATAGTTTCGTCCGAAACCGATGGTCGTCAGGCACGCAGTTCATTATGGACGTCTGTACCTCCATTTTTAAACTCTCTGCATTATTTTCGCACGTTTTTGACATACATACACTTTACATATTTGATGATGAATTTCAATGGCCTTAGTGACCCTAACACACAAAAAACGAATCGCAGGACGTAACTCACATCTGCCGATAACGGCGATTGGAAGCTCTATCGCAAACGCCTGTCAAACAAAGACCGACCGTCGCAGATAGCTCAGAATGGTGGGGAT
>JARFXV010001101.1:0-155000 GCA_031761425.1 Cosmopolites sordidus | reverse complement strand
ACATGCAGCTAGTGCAAAATAACTCTGGAAGAAAACAGGGGAATTAACAAAGTTAAGCAGAAGCTGGGAAGGAAAAGGACACAAATATTTTTTTTACGTGAGGATGGTACAATATGCAGGAAACGGACGGAAATGTTGGAGGTTGTCGGAAGATTTTATTCAAAGTTATATGAGGACCAGAATCAGACAAGAACAGCAATGCCTACTGAAGAACAAATGCCGGATATCCTGGTGGAGGAATTGACAAAGGCTATAGACTCGATGAAAAATGGCAAGGCTCCAGGAGAGGATAGTATAACGGTAGAGATGTTAAAAGCTGGTGGTCGGACCTTACATAAAACACTGGCAAGGTTATACACAAAATGCCTCAAACAACAAGAAGTACCCAGCTTATGGAAAAATGCAGAAGTGATTCTTTTACATAAGAAAGGAGCACGGGAAGATTTAAAAAACTACCGCCCAATAAGTCTCCTATCGGTAGTGTACAAAGTTTTCACCAAGATAATATCTAAAAGAATACTAAGAAAACTTAATGAGACACAACCAAGGGAGCAAGCAGGATTCAGAAGTGGATTCAGTACATTGGATCATATCCAGGTTCTTCAGCAGGTCATAGAACAACACAACGAATACAGTATGCCACTGTATATGGCATTTTTCGATTATCAAAAAGTATTTAATTCAATCTCAAAGGGGCCATAATGGATGCATTGCTTAATCAAGGTGTAGAGAAAGCCTATGTAAACCTACTAGGATCGATATATGATGAAGCTACAGCAACAGTCCACCTTGACGATCTTGAGTGGGATAAATGTAGAGCGGGGCGTACGGCAGGGCGCGCAATATCGCCTCTTCTTTTCTCAGCCTGCCTGGAAGAAGTGTTGCGTAAGCTGGATTGGGAACAAGATGGAATAAGGATTAATGGTACATACTTAAATCATCTTAGATTCGCAGATGATATCGTTCTTCTTTCACAAGACCCAGATGTGCTGCAAAGACTCGTTCAAGAATTGCAAAGGGCTGGGTAAATATTTGGCTTGAAAATATACCAGAAGAAGAGTCAGGGTATGTCTAATAAATTTGCTGAGGACAAAAGGATTTCTATTTTAGGAACGGATATGGAAGTTGTGGATCACGATATATATCTTGGGCAAAGGGTTTCAATGGAAGGGGACACCGTCCGGGAGGTAGAACGACGCGTTAAATGTGGCTAACAGGTATTTGGCAGGCTCAGCATAGTGTTTAAGAGCAAACTACCACTTTGTCTGAAAAGGAAAGTCTTTGATCAGTGTGTTCTGCCCGCTATGACAGACGGAAGTGAGACCTGGATACTCACATCACAGTCAGTTCAAAAACTTGGAATAGCACAGAGGGGAATGGAAAAATGTATGCTTGGCATTACTAGACGGGATAGAAAGACCTGCACATGGATCAGAGAACAAACGAAAGTGATTGACATCATTGGAAGAATAAAGCAATTGAAATGGAAGTGGACAGGCCATGTAGCGAGGCGATGGGACGAAAGATGGACCAGGGCGGTCCTGGACTGGATACCGCTTGATCGCAAACGTCCACTGAGAAGACTGAAAACACGATGGACTGATGATGTTATTAAGTATATTGGACCCGAATGGCAAAGGAAAGCTCAGCACCGCGAGAGTTGGAAGCATGCTGAAAAGGCCTTCATCGTGCAGTGATTGATACGGGTTGATGATGATGATTATATATATATATATATATATATATATATATATATATATATATATATATATATATATATATATATATATTAGGATTGTCGTTAAAAATTTAATTTTTTTCCGATGCCCCAAAAAAAACCTTCTTTTTGATGAAAAAATACAGGGAAATTTAATTTTTTGATAAGATCGTACTTTTTTGTAAGTATCTCTAAAAGTATATGGAGTTGAGAAAAAGATATAAAAGCACTTTTATAGGAAATTAAATTCTCTACAAAAAGGATTCTTTCCATTTTCTTCATTAAATTCATATGTTTGGAGATATTCTCGATAATAAATTCATTAATTCCATATAGCCAACATTGACAAATTGAAATTAATTGAAATTATTGCTCCTTCATCTTTTTCTCAAATCCATATACTTTAAGAGATACTTACAAAAAACTACGATTTTATCAAAAAATATACTTAGATCGTCTTGAGGCACGTGTAATTTTTGTTAAAAAAAATTTTCCTGTAAATTACAGAGATAAGAACACAAAAAAATCAGACCAACCAAGCAATATTGCAAAGAAAGTGTTAAGAGGAACAAGAAAGTGGTTGAGTGCTCAGTCAAGCTGGGCCTCCCTTCTATCCCTCCCTGGATACGCTCATGCTCTGAAGGATTAACAACTGGAAGGAGAAAGCTGCAGACAGGAAGAAATGGCGAATTATCACTTATCAAGCCTTAGGCCTACATGGTGTGTAAAGCTCTTAATAAAAAAATCTTTTAGGTAATCTCCCTTACTTTTTATGCAGCTTCGCTAACTTTAATGCAACTGTCAAATTTAAAATCGAAAAAAAAATATATGGTTTTAATGTGATGAAGTAATTGAGACTTATATCCAAGTCCTCATGAGATGTCAAACGGCTACCCATCAGGTGATCGAAGAAAGATCAAAATCCAACCAAGTCTGGAGAATACGTCCTGTGAGATGAAATCTCCTAGCCCCAGTTTCTAGGGAACTCATCAGCTAAGAGTTTCTAGGGAACCCAACGGCTGTCCTTTCAAACGTTTATACAACGTTATGTTGTATAAACGTTTAAAAATAGTTCGCGGTATTACGCAGAGTTTTTATCCATATTCTAGCAGTGTACGAGAACGATCTACTTCCAGAACTTCTTCCAATTCTTCATCCGCCAGTTTTTTATTTCACTGTCTCGGACGTTGTGCACTATTTAAGAAAAAATTCCAGTTAGGAATTGATGGAGCCATTACTGCACTAACTGTACAATATAATTGAACTATTATATAAGCATATGGTTACTTTAGTCTTTAGAAAACAAGGAAAATTCTATGGAATTTTGTTTAAATAAATATTTGATATCAATTTAATTGTTTTTGAAACACGTTGTATAATTTACATTTTAGTATTTGCGTAAATCAAAAACATATTAGTGTATTAGGGTTAAAACGAATTTCCTTTAAGTATCGGTTATATTAGCTAAAAATATATAATAGGTTAAACTTGCTGATGAAATCATCTCTTGATGATGCTAACATGGTTAGCGAAATGTGCGTCGAGCAGTTCAAAAAAAGTGATTTGGTGTTTAGTGGTAAATCTCTTCAAGTTTAGTGTTTCACATCAAAGGTTCCAATAGAAGAATTGATATAATTCGTTGTTTAAATTAAACACATGAATACAAAAACGCAAAGCTCCACATGAACGGAGACTGTCATCCTACGGGTTAAACTTTACAATAATAAAATGCCCATAATGAACTTTATGATTATTCAACTCAACTGATTACTGAATTTGTAACAATGTATTGTAATTTTACGCGATTGCGGAATAATAATCAATGCTGTCAAAAAATGCCATTTAATTACCTCTACGGTCGATCATTGTGGGAATTGAATTCACAAAAAGCAGAAGTTAATAAATCTTATTAAAACCAGGCACCAATCAATCATTCGCTTAATAAGCCTCTTTTAATTACTATACGGACATAAAACTTTGTGTGAAAGGTTGTTGTTCGTTTTTTAGTAAATGTTAATGGCTCGTGAAGTTGTCGTAAAAAAAATTAAACTTTTGCCAATCCTATTGTGTTGGACTAATGTTACTTGAATCAAAAAGTATCGATACTAGTTCATTTAAACAGTTTTTCTTTTGTTTCGCTCCAAAATATATTCCTATTTCGAATGTGATTTCATTAGATCAGATCCTTATTGGCTTTACTGGAAATTTGAGTGTAAACTCGAAGATATTTGCCACTAATCATCAAATTGCCTTTTTATAACTTCTCAATGCACGTTTCGCCAACCATATTAGCATCATCAGCAGATGATTTAATCTCAAAAATCAATCACTATCATGATGAATCAATCCATCAAGATTGATGCATCATCATGTTATGGTCTTGTATACCGATCCCTCATACCTTTAAATACCTGAGGAAGTTACTCGAGTTAAATGGTTTCAATGGCAAGATTGTTTAAGTGTACATCTCCCTAACATTATGTAAGAAACAATTTTTTTTAGCTTAATAATAAGTTTTACTAATAACAAGAAGGGGCAGCAATGGGCAATCCTCTGTCACCATTCCTTGCCAACTGATTCATAAACAAATTTAAAACCAAGGCGAAAACTAAACCTAACCAAACCAAACTAAACCAAGGCGAAGGATGAATACAGTTACTCTCCGAACGTGTGACTAAAATATGCGGAAATAAGTTAATTATTTAATATTAATATTATTTGATATAAGAAAATTATTGAAAAATTTTCGACTTGTTAAAAGGAACAGAATAAAAATAAATTTATGATAATACCCTTGGATGACTAATTAGCACGAGTGTTAGACAACATTTTCCAAACAGTGGACATTAAGGTAGTCTATAAACCACATAATAAATTAAAAGAAGTCTTGGGTAATCCAAAGGACAAATTAGATCAAAATGATAAATCTGACATATATAAAATTAGTTTTCAAGATTGTGATCAAAGGTATTCTGAGCAAAATAAAAGATCCATATTAACTAGATATAAAGAACACATTGTCTACATTAAATATGGAAAAAATTACAACATTTTGTGTTATCCAGAGCTTTGGATGTGTATTAAAATAGAAAAATGTAAAAAAACCATGAACAGTTCCAACTGTTTCAATTATTAATGCAACACTCAATTAATCAAGTACACAGAATAATAGAAATAATCGAAAAAGCATTCGAAGAGAAACAAATATATTCAGTTATTTTCATAGGCTTAAGTAAACAAAGCTTTCCAAGCTTAAATAAACTCCCAAACTTAAACAAATAAACTCGAAAGAATATTTCCAAAACAACACGAAGAATTATTAGAATCCTATATATCCGGAAGAATATTTCGAGTTAAACAAGAATTTGAAGAGATTAACCACTAAACACCAAATAACTTTTTTTGAACTGCTCGACGCACGTTTCGCTAACCATGTCTAATCTAATTTAATCAGATTAGATTAAATAATCTTCTGATGATGCTAACATGGTTAGCGAAACGAGCGTCGATCAGTTCAAAAAAGTGATTTAATCTTAAAGGTAAATCTGTTCAAATTTAGTGTTTCACATCAAAGGTTCCAATAGAAAAATTAAACAAGAAGACAAATATTCGAGTATGAGGTAAATAAAGACAGGCGTCCCAAAGGAAGCGTTTTTGGGGCCAAACCTTTATTTATTATATTTGTGATATTCAAGAAGAAAATGTCATTATTGCGATCTTTGTTGACGATACAGTTATCCTCGGTATTGGAAACGATAGTGAAGAACAACAATCGTTGAGGCAACATTATTCAAAATAACATTCTTATTTTCAATTCAAATTATAAAAACAAAATGATATTTTACAAATAGACTCATCAACGGAAATTGTTCATTTAAAAAGTCCGCGTAAAACGTGTGTTTTTTTTTCTTAAAGTAAGTTGCCAACACACCTTTTGTATTACCACGTAGAGTTTTGACACGTTTGAGTTTTGAATAAAAATATCAACCAGAGCTTTCTGGTGTTGAACCTTTGAAAATGTTGGACCTTTGTGATTTTGTGTGTGACCGTAATTTAGCTATATCGAAAACACGAGCATACGATTGGTACAAAGCATCCTAGAAATACCTAGAAATCGTTAAAGATTTACCTTGTTCCTGTTGATTTTTTCCTTCAAAAGTGAAGGACATGACGATGGAAAATCGTCATTATAGTTTAAGATAGATGATTGAGGATCTGAACATGTCTCACAAATCCGGTCGTACTATTTTAATTGATATTTTGGGCTTGAGACAGGGCATGGTAGGAATTATTCCAAAGGATTTGAATTTCAAATTCAAATTACGACTTTCTGTAAGAAGTTTTGAGTCCGTAAAGACAAAACAAAATTTGCAGAAGCTCCTAAAAGTCAAAGTTGGATAGTTCGAAAACTGGATTCTTCACAGGCGAACAAAATCAATTTTGGATGCTTTAAATTAATATTTTCTATTTTATCGAACAATTCCCGATATGTATAAAGCCTATAAATAGATAGATGTCATAGCACAAAAAAGCTATGTTTCTAAAGTAATAAATGATAATCTTAACACTATTAGATGTATCGGAATCTAATGTTTTTGTCATTAATACATATTTGAATAAAATTGAATAACTGCTATAGTACGCATCAATTGTAAAAGATATTTTTGCAAGTAAAAGTGACGTTCTGTAAAATTGCACGAATGGTATAGTACGCATCAATTGCAAAAGATATTTTTGCAAGTAAAAGTGACGTTCTGTTTATTTTTTAAACCTGGAAGAGCTCTTGAATTTGAGTTAAATGACTTATCAACGAACTATCAATAACAAGATTGTTTCATAGTAGATCTCTCTAATAATAGTTTCGATCGATTGCGCGATTGGCTCTTGGTGAGTAACATAGTAACAATGATAATAATTAAAACACTTGGAATTTATTTCATAATATATTCAATATATTCACTGACATGTTTCGGCCTCGTGACCATTCTCAAACAGAGTTATGTATAAACTAAACTAAAGTTTCAAAGTTCTGTTTAATGGAGGTCGGGTTTTTTTTGTGTCGTTACATTTATGACACTTCAATAATTGAGATATTTCCGAAGTCTAGCTGGGTGTTTTTGAGATTTTTACCATCGTATATGCCTTTTTTAAATTTATTTGGCAATAATGGCAAATTAATACATAGTTGCAATAAAACCAGGCTATTAAATTAGTTGAAAATTTCCGAATCGGTTTATGGTTTCCGAGAGAGAGATACCAAGTGGATGAGAATAAGTACAATAATTTAGTCATCTCTGAATCAAAGCAATAGTTTATTAAGTTAAGGACAATAATATTAGCACTTATGGGTTAAATCTTGTAGTGAATAATTCCTGTAAATTTCTCCGTTCTAACAGAAATATTTTTTAGGGTGAAGACAGATTTTGGAGTGAGTAAAGGTCTTATTAACCATTGATTTTATTATGTGGATTACTATATAGAATCTAGTTTTCATCTAGTCACCAACAATTTGTTGAAGAACATGATCTCTGCTTATCATGTACCAAAGTGTATTGCAGAGGGATATACATAGCAATTATTTAGGCATAATTTGTTCATAGTTAATTAATTGTTTTGTGAATTTGTATTGAAGCATAAAACAAAGATCGACATTGCATACCCATTCTGCAATAATAAATATTTTGTTTCGTTTTATCAAAATATTAACCTACCATGTTATTCCAACATAAAATAATCTTCTAGGGATATCTGAAGGGTTGATCGTCGAGATTAGAACTATAGATTTTGTATTTGGGTCACAAGGACGCAGTGCAGCCACTAAATAACGTGACCGACATTTATAAAATAAAACATAAGAAAATATTAGTAATGCTATTCATTACTGGATAAGGCGAATTAAAAGACGTATAAAATCTAATTAAAGTAGCATATAGGTAGATTTGAAAAGTAGATAAATGGATATGCAGGAAAAAAAACAATCCAATAGACTAGATTAGATGATATGATTTGATTTAAGATAATATGATATTAGAAATGTAAAAGGAATAATAAGAATAAAAAGGGATATCCCGGAAAAGTGCTATTAATATTAACTCTGCCAGGCGTCGAATGATTATGAATAATTTATTTATATATTCTTTCAGATATATTTACATCCACATATGTATACAGGGTGCATCACCAAAGTATTCATTTTGTCTCAACGCTAAGTGAGTTCTATGTATGTTCTTGTATGTTCATGTTCCAGGAAAGTGTGTCAAGTGAGGGTGGCGTTATGTGGTAGTATATTTTTTAAAGGGGAACTGCGATGAAAAGGTTTATTTACGCATTCTAACGAATGTAGTGAAACCTTGGATAGAAAGTACATACATACATATTTCAACTGGACCGTGCAGCAGCACACACGAGCCATTTGTTTCTAAACTGACTATCTAATAGAATGAACATGTTTTGATAAAGAGAGAGGTGTCGTTTCTAAGTAGTCCAGATCAGAAACTGTTGATTACACTGGGGAACAATTTGAAAAATAATTTCTGTTGAGTTCGATATTTAAGCTGATATATACGTATATTGGCATGCTAATTCCAAAACTTTATTTAGTTTTTTTCTATCACGTTAAGTTTTATTTTCTACAGTTGTTGCGCATCCGACTAAGCATGGCGAATCACAGAAGTCACTACTGCTCTCCTACCGGCGAACCTTCTTCGACCTAGGAGTGGGCGCGTGAGTGACGTTGCGACATCCAAAACTAGTTCGGTCAGTGACGAATGAGGTGTTAAAGTACGCGGGTCTGTGTCGTTCTGATATAGTGAAGTCAAAGTATACATACACAACTACATATTTTCGTTATGTCTGCCTCTGGTAGTTCTCGTCGTAAGTGCTTAAACAGCCCTGATTCATTTTGTTATATATGTGGCAGTTTTACCATCCCCATTCAACGGACTAATATAAGTACATTTGTCAGGCAAGCCTATTTTGCTTATTTTAAAGTGAAAATAGGTGACTAAGAGAGTTTACGAATGTGGACGAAGGGAGCACGTAATAAACTTTCGTTTGGTATACCAATGGTTTGGCGAGAGCCCAAAGATCACTTAAGTAATTGCTACTTTTGCATAGTGAAAACATCAGGATTCAACAAGAAAAACAAACACAAAATCGAGTACCCTAGTTTACCATCAGCTATACGCCCTGTGCCTCATTCAGCTGAAAAAAACATTGTATTTCCGCCTTTGCATATAAAACTAGGTCTCATGAAGCAATTTGTTAAGGCTTTGTCAATTGAAGGAGACTGCTTTAAGTATATCATTTCGGCATTCCCTAGCCTGTCATATGAAAAGATAAAGGCTTGTGTGTTTAATGGTCCACAGATTGGGCAACTCGTCAAAGATGAAAATTTCACTGAAACAATGACCGAACTTGAAAGGAATGCTTGGTTGACTTTTAAAAATATTGTTAAAGACTTTCTTGGAAATACACGAGCCCCGAATTACATCGAAATTGTTCAACAACTCTTGGAGAGCTTTAAAAAGCTTGGTTGCAACATGAGCATCAAACTGCATTTCTTACATAGTCATCTTGCTAACTTCCCAGAAAATCTTTGTGCTGTTGGTGATGAACAGGGCGAGCGATTCCACCAAGATCTAAAGGTTATGGAAGCGCGGTATCAAGGTAGATGGGATGTCAGTATGATGGCTGACTACTGTTGGAGCATCAAGCGAGAATGTCCACAAACTGAACACTCCAGGAAAAGCTATAAGAAGAAATTTTTACAATAATATATTTTATTTATTTTTTGTATAAACACAATTTAACTTTTAATAATATGTTAACCTCTATTCTAATCTATTTGGTCTGATCTCACCTTATTTCCTTTCGTATATACACTTTTAAGATAAAATGGGGGGTATGCTGTAGCTTAAGAACTTGACGTGATAGAGAAAAACTGTGAATATTTTTGAATTCAGAGATGAAAAATTAGTCAAAAACAAGTCACAGATCCAAGTCAACAAAATTGCTGGTGCCCAGTGTTATTTGTGTGTGAAGTGGGCGTAGATCAAATCTAGCCATCCCAAATTCATGTCTGTATAGATTATAATTGAAGAAGCATCTACTAATTGAGGATTGTTGAAGAGGGCCTGCGAGGGGTTCAGGGAGAGAATTGAAGTAATTGGGCAGACAACATTCAATAATTTTTTTCTTGATATTCTGCATGAACACTATTTGAATTTGAATATATTAAACTGAAACAATTTTTTTGAATATAGAAATCATATATACATAATTAAAATTAGTATAATAATATAATAATATGAAATTGATGTAGATATTAAACTTTAATCAGTTAATTAGCTGTTTAATTATACTTACCATCGGTTGAGTATATTGGGGATTGTTATATTTCCTTTTCTTTCATATCTTCTTTTTTTTGTTATTATATAAAGAATTGTCCAATAAGAATGTGAGAATATTAAAATGCGGCACAATGATAACTCCAATGGACAGTCCGGTAATTTTTATTTTGTCTTGAAGAATAAATAGTGGCATTATGTTTTGAAAATAATATCGTTTAAATATCCTGCTCGGCTTTGTATGATCGATTGCATTCTGCAGGCCCAATTTTGAATAACTCTTTCACACATATTGCGTGGTATATTTTCAACGGTGACTTAAATGCTTCGTTTACGGTTAAGAATTGTGGGGGGTTAATTTTTGTAGACCAGAGATTTAACATAACTACATAAAAATAGTCCAATAATGTGGGATCGTTTGATCTTCATGGCCAGTTGATATTATCATTTCGTAAATAAACGCGTCCACTAAACATTTCTTTTCTTCACAATGTACTGAATACAGCAGTCTATGAATGTCATTTATATTTTAAACAGTGTTGTCGCTGTTACGTTTCAAAGTACTGACACTTTTATTGGAAACATTTTTTCGAAATATTCCAAATTGATAATGCCCAGATTGAGATTCGTCCTTTTTAAGTATCGATAATAAAAAGGCGTAACATACTTTATTTTATTTAGGGGTTATTACATGTTTAATTTGCAATATAATCCCAATCGATATTGACAATCTTCGTCCATATCTTTAATAATCTTTCTATTTCCTTTTTGAAAAATGAAGATTATTTTGAAGTAAAATATTCGTCCAGTGGAATTTTGATAGTCGTAGCAGGAAATTTCTTCTACGAAGAAAATGTTTCATAGATCGAAAAAGATGCTAATCTGACGGTGCAGTATCAGGAAAATGTGGTGAGTGAGGAAGTATTTTCCAGTCTAATTTTTTTTATTTCTTCTTGGGTGATTCTAGCACAGTCTTCCATTACCATGCAGCAGAATAACACCTTTTCGATCGATCAGTCGACTAACCCTAGTCTGACGGGTCGATCAGTCGACTAACCCGTCAGACTAATCATTCATCGACTAATCAGCTGAGCACAATAATCACTAGGATTGAAATTCTCGAATTGAATAATTCCTGTAAAATCCCACCATACTAACTATTAGTACTACTACGTACCATACTAATAGTAACGCATGTTTCGATTTGTGGTGCGCATTGGTGGTTATCTTGTTGTTCTCCATTGTTTTTTTTCTGATATGGATTGCTGTATATAATTTATTTTTCATCTCGAATAATTATTTGTCGAAGAAAGGGATTCTTACTTCACCTGGATGGGTACAGAGTGAACTTTGTTTTCAATTACAAGTTGATATAGCATCCATATTTCGTTTGCACTTTGTTTAGTTGTGTTTAAAACCGTTTTATTGTGAGCCATGAATTTTTAGGCCTTGTGGTTAATTCCTGGTTGGTTTGTTTAGGATTAGCTTCCGATTCAGCCATCAACAGGTCCTTATTAAAATTCAATAGGTCTTCCAATTTTTTTCAGATCATTTACCCTCCATTTCTATAGGGTTCACCTTTTTTTTTTAATTTGACTATAAGCAGAATAAATATCAATATATTTGATTATAGCATAGGATAGTTAATATTAAGTTAATTATTCTCTGTAGATGGTGATATTTTTAAATGTTGAAAAAATTACATTACTTATACCTAATGTAATACTCTTTTATAGGTACTGGTCCAAAGTATCAATAGTAGTTTTATTCAAAAAAATGTTTTTTATTCTTCTGCCACATAGTTCAAAGTTTATTTAAAATGAAGACATTTATGAACTTGCAGTAGTCAAGAATTTACGTGATGTAATATCTCATGACTTGCATGGATTTCTAAGATTGCAGTGTGCTATTTAGGATTAAGCCACTTCCACTCGCAATCATATAGACGTTAAAATCATAAGAACCGTTAAAATAAAAATTCGTCGTAGAAAGAGAAAATGACATAACAAATATAGAATTATGATTACAACTAATATTAATAGGAGATTGAGAGGTTAACTATTTATGTGTATTTGGTGACCCGAAGGTCAATGTTGTGTATAAGTGGTTAATATTGTGTATAAGTAAATTTTTGTAGGGCACGAGAACAAAAAGGAAAAGTGTCCTATTTATGTAGGAAAAATACCGAATGATGGTACATGGTTATAGAGGTGGTTAGTATTTTAATTTTTTTTTAATTGAAATAAACAGTAACATTGTTCTATGAAAACTTGGTGTATTATATTAATATTATCATAATCACAAAACACTAATAAAACCTTTGGTGGAGGAATTATTAACTCATTTTTCCCAGATGTTCAAGGTATGAAAATAATGATTCACGCAATTTATATAATAATTCAGTAACATAAATAATTTATTATAGATAAATAATTAGATTGAAATCCTAAAAGAAACAGCAGAAAAGGTAGGATTCCAAATTTCCTTTGAAAAGGCACAATACATGACCTGCAACAGACTAAGAACACCATTTCTAAAAACAAAATATGGTAATATCTGACGATTCTCTCATTTCAAATATTTAGGTGAAACAATCGTGGAAAACGGGTTGGAAAAAGCGGTCAATAAGGGAAGATATCAAAAAATAGAAACTGCATTGAGACTTACACAAAATATGTATATCTAAAAACACAAAACTTAGACATTACAACATAGTTATTAAGCCAGAATGTCTATATGGGGCAGAAACGCTCATTTTGAATAGAAAGAGAGACATCGAGGAGATTGAAAAGAACAAAAGAAAAATCATAAAAAATATCTTAGGCCGCAAACAAATAAATAACCGATATACCGACTTCGAGAAAACCAAGAAATTAAACAATACACAGATATACATAGCGATATGAGAAAAAGAAGACTTGAGTTTTACGTACACATAAAGCGGATGAATGCGAGTAGGCTAACTAGACAAATAGTCGAATTTTATGAAAATAGGAGTAGAGCTAAAGTAGAAATAATTAAATGGATTGCTGCAGTTAAAGAGGACCTAAGATCAGCAAATATTACACAAAATGAAATTCAGAATAGAGACTGTTTCAGATACAAGGTTAACGTTTGGGAGGTTGGCTAGAGAGAAAAATGTAGGAAGACTGGAACAACTTGGTCTGACGAAAGGAAAAAAGTTCATAGCAAAAGAATGAAAATAGTATGGGCGCAAAGGAACGCTAACAACAACAAACGCCTCTAACTGTACTTCGCGTGGTACACCAGGGCCCATACTTGAATAATAATAATAAAAATTTAAATTTTAATGAACAATATTGTATAATTTACAATTATTGTTAAAATGAAATGTATGATGAGTTGGCACTCTTTTTCATCAAAGGCTTCAAATATTTTTTTGCCATTTATTGCATTTATTTAGAAATTTAGGAAAATTTTGTTTTTGTAATTTTGATGTTTCGATTTTATAATATGCATTGTGTTCAAATAGTTATAAATGGTTTATTGATCTCTTTGTTGGTATCCATATTCTCACGCTTACAGTACCAGAACTATTCTTCAATTCTTCCCAATTCCTATTCCCAGGACCAGGTAAATCTATGAAAAAGGATTAATGCCAGTATTGCATTCCCTTAGTTCTATACATAGCTATATTTTGGCGATGCACGGTTTCCACAATAAGGATAATGTTGGTTAGCTGAAGAGATTCATTGATCTTTGTATCTTGATATGTCCTATTTCATTTACACGGTATTCTGGAAATGTCATATCGAATTCGACCAGTGTTTAATAAATGCAATAATGTTGGTAAACATGTTGCGTACCCGAAAATTTTATATCTGTCACATGGCAATATTTTCTATTCGTGTTTAAATATGTTTGCATTTTTTTTCGCTTTAATGTTTTTGGACCATAGTGTTTTAAAATTGTTATCTCCGTGGAACAAAAGTCCCCCTTTAGACATCCCGTAGTTTTTTTTTAAAGCGAAGAAAACAAAAGATATATCCTTTATACCTATATATAAAAATAATTAAGGTATTACCTTGGGCCATTCCAATTTAACAAAACTTTATTGGACAATGACAATAGCAGGCGAATATTTTAAAAACGTACACATTATTATGTCATACAGAATTATTAGAATTATAACGGTTGTTGCATAAAAACTGCTTTGAATACCTAAAAATAACTGAAATGGGTGCAACAAACATGAAATAGTGAAATAACCCTTTCTCTTTCCTACGCTCCGGCGCCCCTGTTGACACTCCATCGCTCGGAGCGTGATTCTTAACAGAAATGTATCTGTGCTAGCTTTCTTCGCTTTTCCGAACAATTAATTAGTTCGATTGTTACATAACCCGCCTAATGACCAGTCTGATAATTAGCGTAAACGTGCTTTTAACTACGAATTGTTTTTTAACCGAATATGGGTAAGTCGGCGACCGCTAATTTATTTGATTTTCATTAGACTTTAATAGCTCAGCGGCGTATTTGGAGAATTGTCTCGCAACTTTGAAAAATAAAAACGTCCATGTCAATTAGGTGACATTTTCGTTGCAAAAATTTAGGTGTGGAAAAGTGTAAGAAATAAACACGTTTTGTAAAACGCTCAAACATTGTTGACCTAGAAAGTAGAGTATTTGAATCGATATTATGAATAGTCATAAGCGAGATCCCCATTATCACGACCACATAAACATTAACCGTAAATAGCGTTCCTTAATTATATACACGAGACACTATAGTATAGAAGAATTGTTATTCTATATTTGTTTATATCGTACAATCATCATTCAGCCATTGTCAATCCACTGCAGGATGAAGGCCTCCCCAGGATGCTTCCAACTCGCGGGCTCCTGAGCTTTTCTCAGGCATTCGGATCCAATACAGTTGATGATCCATCGTCTTTTAGGACTTCTTCGTGGACGCTTATTATCAAGTGATATCCATCCCAGGATTGCTTTCATCCATCTGCCATCGCTATATGGCCTACCCACCTCCATTTCGATTCCTTCACCTTTCCAATGTTGTCACATTCTTTCGTCTGTTCTCTGATCCATGTGCAGGTCTTACTCGTTCGCGCTTTGTAATGTCAAGCATACATCTTCCCATTCCCCTCGGTGTTACCCGAAGTTTTTGAACTAATTGTGATGCGGGCGCCTATGTTTCACTTAGGTATATTAGAACAGGCAGCACTGATCACAAACTTTTCTCTTCAGACTTTAGACAATGTGGGAGTTTATTCTTAAGTACCATGTTAAGCCTGCCAATTACCTACCAGTTACACTTAACACTCTGTTTCACTTCCGGGCAGTATCATTCTCCATTGAAATCCTTTGCCCAAGATATATGTAGTCGTCCACCACCTCTAAATTGCTTCTTAAAATAGACATTCTTCTGTTTTCAGCAAATTTGTTCAACATAAACTGACCCTTTTTCAGGTTTAATTTCAAGCCAAATGGTTCTCCCGCCCTTTACAGCTCCTGCATATGTTCTTGTATTTCATCTGGGTTTTGTGACAGGAGAACGATATCATCTGCAAATCTAACGTGACTTGAGTATGCACCATTCCCAGTTCCTGTTCCCAGTCCAGATTACGGAATAACTCTTCAAGGCAGACTAAGAAAAGAACTGGCGATATTGAGTTACCCTCAAGATCATCCAGGTGAAATATCGCTGTAGCTTCATCATATATGGATCTCAGTAGGTTCACATAGGCTCTGTCTATCCCTTTAAGCAACACATTCATTATGTCTTGCTTTGATATTGGGTTTCACAGTCATTTTTCACATTCAATAAAAGCCAAGCACAGTGGCATAGTGCCTTTCTATGGCCTGCTGGACAACCCGTATATGATCCATTGTACTGAATCTGCTTCTGAAACCTGCTTGTTTTCTTGGTTGTACGTCATTCAGTGTTCTTAATATTCTTTTAAATATCTTGGTGTAAGTGTTGTACAGTATTGATGGGAGACTTATTGACGGTAGCTTTTCACGAACGGGAACAAAAAAACTCATTGGGTGCCAAATCAGGGTTGTGCGGCGGATACCCCATCAATTCTATGTGTTGACCGGTCAAATATTGAGATTGAGTTATTGAGTCCCATGTGTGAGAGCTCGAGTTGTCGTGGTGAAGAACGATCTTGCGTTTCTGGTTATTTTTTTCTTATTTTTTCAAAGACTTCTGGCAAATGAATGGTTGCATATCATTTAGAATTGACCGTTTTACCATTCTCTAGTGGTAGTATTGTAGTACTGTGGCGAACGACAGCCACGATTGAATTCACTAAAGCGGTGATGTACACTGGTTTTAGTTGTTGAGATAATCCACGATGAAAGTCGTAATAAATCATCGCACGAAAATCCTCACGAGTTAATTCCATTGTTTGAACAACACAAATAGCGTTCCTATGACAAAACGTTATGAATACGTATACAGTCAACAATATTAAACTTTTTACGATTTATATGTCAAATGGCGCCTAGCTACACTATTGTTGCCATTTCTGGATACATAAATAGCAACCTTCGTATATAATTTAAGGTTCCAAGTTTTTCCATTGTTATTCTGACACACTTGGGAGGCTGGTATCTTGATATTTCAGGAGGTGAAACTATAAACATTTTGTGAGAGAGAAAATTGAACCTCTGTTTTTCTATTTGGCAAATGGAATGCTCATAAAATTTTAGAAACAGAGATATTATAAGATTTTTAAATTTGTTGATGTTACTAGCTTTTCATTATTTATCCAGAGAAAGTACACGGTAAATCTGAGAACGTGAAATTGATCAAATCTCGTCGGGAGCAGTCCAAATATTTCCTGTACAACCAGGAATACAATACGAACAAATAGTGTATACTCCAATTAATAAGAGATTGGCCTATTTTGGTTCACTTCAATTCGTACTACGAATGGACAAATTTCATTAATAATATGTAGAGGATATCATAAATAGGAGTACACAAATTGCAGCAGGTACATATCTCAGAAGTTATATACGCTAAGGATTTAGTAGTAATAGCTAACACGGAAAAGGAGTTACAGAAGAGCATTACAATGTGGACTGATATTTTTGATCAGAATAATTGGTCACCACATTCCGGAAAGTTGATTTAAATAACCTAAAATGACTGTTATTAAAATCATTTCATGCATACGCGCTATAGAGTTAAAGTATGAATAAAAAAATTACAGGCGCAGCAAAATCAAAATTGATTTAGGTAGCTATAACTTTTCCCAGCTCAGTAGCTAATTTCCATACTGCCTCTGCAGTTTGTAGAATAAAAACGTTCTTTTTAATTATGTATGTTTAAACAAATTAGGTGTGGAATAATGTAAGCAATACTTAATATTAAGTATATGATGAATGGTCATAAACGATATCTTCATTATAACCATCCTCTAAACTGTTACCATAAACAGCGTTGGCTAATTATATACAAGATAATATTATCCATAAAATTTGAACATAAACATATAATATTAACTTGAAAAATTGTTTGATGGAACTTATATTTATGGAATTATAATTGTCGGTGAAATAGTTTACCTTTGAAAAATACGAGAGTATAGTGAAAAGTCACATATTTTTAAGTGAAGTATTGTTATTCTTTGAATGACACATTTCACCTGACGAATTTCCAATTTTTGTACGCCCTGTAAAAGGAACGACAGATCGAATTCTGTTGATCTCTTCATCGATGTGAATTTCTTTGAGAAAAGAAGCCAAGTCCTGGATATTAGCAGGCAGCGCAAGTTTACGAATTTCGCTGTTGCCAAGGAATTATAAATTATTATATTCAAGGTATAGAGTGGAGTCAGGTCTGGGCTGTATCCTGGATGAGGAAAAAGTTGTTACAAATAAAATTCATTGCTGGAATAGGATATCAGATTTTATTATACGACGGTTGCTATTTATGTATCCGGAATTGCCAACAAGGTGTTGTTAGGCGTCATCTGACAACGTAAAGTTTGACATTGTTAACTGTATGCGTACTCAGATCATTTTGTCATACGGGCGCTATTTGGTTTAGTGAATTCAATCGTGGCCATCGTGCGGTTACGGCGAATTTAAAGGAGGTCGCCCAAAATCGGTTGTTGTGCCAGAAAACATCGATTCTGTGCGCGAACTTATAAAGCAAGATCATCATTTAACATACCCTGAGATTGGGGCATCCCTGACGAGCATACACAAGATTTTACATGAATATTTAGCCGAGAAAAAGATTTGTGCACTTTGGATTATGAATAATTCGTTCAAAAAACGGCTCGTGTCGATTGGTGCAAAGAAATGTTGAAAGAATACAATCTGGTGCGTCAAAAGCCGTGTATAATACGGCTACATCTACACAAGTGACAAATTTTGGATCTATACGTATGAGCCTCAAAGTAAACAACAGTCGACTGTATGAGTCTTTCAAAATGCGCCAAATCCAACAAAATGTATTCGCCTAGAAGCATTTTGAAGCACACTAGAATTGTAGGACGGTCAATTCTAAATGGTGCACACCCATTTGTGTGCCGGAAGTCCTTGAATAAATAAGAAAAAACAGCCAGCGACGCTAGATCATTCTTCACCATGACAACGCGCGCTCTCACACATCGAAACGAACAACTCAATATTTGATCGGTCAAAACATCGAATTGATGGGTCATCCACCGTACAGTTCTGATTTGGCACCCAACGATTTATTTTTGTTCCCGTCTGTGAATAATAAACTAAGCGGTCAACGATTTTCGACGTCAGAAGAAGTAGTGTCGTACACAAATAGCCCTTTAAGAAACCTAGCATTTTACTTAAATAATATATTCGAAAATTTAACGAATTTCTCGCCAAACATTCATAAATAACTGGGTGGGCCTTATAAAAAAGCTTAGCAAGCTATCTATACCAAAAAACGGTTTTCTAGCATCCTTTGACTTTAGCAACATGTTCCTGAATATTCCGAATAAAGATTACCTACAATTAATAGATAATTTACTCATACAAATAATATCAATCTAATTATTAAGCAAGATATTTTAGAACTCTTTAACTTATGCATTAATGAAAATTATTTTCAATTTAATAACGTTTTTTTACAAACAAAATGTTGGTCTAGCAATGGGTTTCCCACTAAGCCCTTTATTATCAGAACTGTTTATGTCAAAATAATTTGTTTGTAAACGTATAAAGCAAAAATTCTATTGTTTTGTTTTAGATATGTAGACGACATTTTGATTTATTATACTGGAAATGACAGACAAATAGAATAAACGTTAAAGCATTTAAATATTATCAATTCAAAAATAAAATTTACACTTGAAAACGAACAAAATCAAACAATAAATTTTCTGAACCTTTCAATACCCAAACAAAATAATAAACTAGAATTTAATATCTATAGAAAATCCACATTCTCAGATATAACAACCAAACTAATTAATCCACCCCATTACACATAAATATGCAGCATATAAGTCTATGACCACCAAGCTTTTACAATTCCACTCTCTGAAAATAATAGAAAAATAGAACTAATAGCACAAAATAACGTCTTCGATGAAAAATAAATTAGTTACTTAATAAATGATAAACGGAAACAATTACTAATTCATCAAGCAAACTCAAAAGTAAAACAAACAAATAATAAAACATACTGTAAAAATAAACCGCCCAGTCAACTACTAAATTACTTTTTATGCCAAATATCAATCATCATAAAACATCACAAAATACAAAACCTGGACTCGAAGCGATTTACCACTAAACACCAAATCACTTTTTGAAAATTCTCGACGCACGTTTCGCTAACCTCGTAACATCATCCTGATGATGCAAACATAGTTAGCGAAACGTGCGCAGAGAATTTTCAAAAAGTGTTTTTGGTGTTTAGTGATAAATCTTTTCGAGTTTAGTGTTTCAAAGCCAAGGTTCTAATAAAGGAAATGAACATAAATCTAAAGTTTATATGTTACGTTACAACGAGTGCAGTAGCTGCTATGTGGGACAAACCGGGTGAAATTTTACGAACCATTTCATTGATACCGGACATATATTTCCCGAGACTACAAATTTAAAAAATTTTACATACAGCACCAAAAAGCAAAACATTTTAGAAACGATTGAAATTTATAAATATACTAAAGACCGGTCTACACAGCTATTAAACGGTCTCCCGCCAAGAATAGGGAGTCCCTCTCCACAATCAAAGAACCCATATTTTCGCCGACTTATCGTCGGATGGCTTATTCATGGAGTTTTTTGATTTCTTTGGACTGCGCCCAATGAGACAACAGTAGTCAGGAGTTATAAACCCCCGACCGTTGGGTTCCACAATCTCATGTGGAACGCACAACAACCAGCGTCTCCGCTGTCCAAAGAAGTCAACAAACTCCATATATATATATATATATATATATATATATATATATATATATATATATATATATATATATATATATATATATATATATATATATATATATATATATATATATATATATATATATATATATATATATATATATATATATATATATATAATATTTTGAAGAAGCAATAAAACCATTTTCAATGATAAATATTTGTTTTTATTTATTATTCCGGATACATAAATAGCAACCCTCGTAGCAAGAGAAATTTAACGTTGACATATGAAGTTGGTTTATTTTATATTAAATGTTTCATATTATTTTGATCTTACTCGATTTGGGACTGTTCATTGTTTTACTACTTCCACGGCTTTTATATGCAGTTTATCGAATTAGGGAAGATGTAGTGAAATTTGAAAATTTTCTTAACAAAATAAAAAATAAAAAAAATAAATAATCATTTAACTGATGGATAAGTTAAGTGTGCGAACAGTATTTTTTTTTAGAAAAATACCATTCTGTATCAAATTGTATTAGGGTGATTCATAATAGAGTATTTTTTTAAATAAATACCATCGTGTAGGCAAATTGTTCAAGTCCGTTTCAGTGTTAGTCGCTTTGTAATAATAAATTAGAATAAATGAAACTCGAAATTTGAGGGATGCAAAATATATGCTGATTTTTTGAAAATTGTTTCTTATATCCAGCCAGAGTTCAGCTTTCTCTTGCTACTTAATACTACGTCTCCCCTTGATAACAGCCCTGTGTGATCAACGCAACTTCTTATAATTCGCAATTCAACAGTTCCCCACAGTTCAAATGTTCCCCCAAATAAATGTTACCCGTTTTGGGGCTTCAAAAGAAAGTACCCTTAAAAAAAAATACAAGATATATTAATATGGTGAATCTTTCCCAGGGCTAATTACTGCTCAGAGAACATGAGATTCTCAGGCGATAAAAGAAAACATTATTCGGTACTTAGACATTTATTATCATCATTTAAAAAAATATCGTGGAAGCCAAAGAATAGGAGAGGGATTTTTGGTTATAATCAGAAATTAACTATGTTAGTAAAATACAGGCACTTTAGTAAAGATGTCTTATAGATAAGAAATAGTAATAAACCTAATATAATATGACTAGTAAGATGATAACTTATCTTTGGTCAGTCAATCCACGAAACTCCCCGATGAGTGTCGCACGGGCCACGTGAGGCGGTCCACGGGCCACGTTGGTCTGTCTACCCCTTACGGTTTCCGATATCCCGTGGGTTTGCTCCTGTGGGTCGTGAGGACTTCGAGGACACCCAAAGACGTGCGTGGAAAAAAGCCAAAGATTCACCCGGATTAACCACGTGTAACCTTCGTTGTGAATTCGACCGTGAGATGAATCGCGGAGGAATTAAATATAACCAAAGACATGATTCATGAAATTTGGACAAATGATTTAAACAAAGGGAAAACCTGTACTTCGATTTGAGCTTCGTTCGCGAATTGTTGCCGAAAAAGCAAATCTGTGTGCGTCAACATCCTCCGTACCCACCGCTGATTTATCTCCATGTGGTTATTTTCTATACCCGAAATTCTAACTGGCCATGAAAGGAACGTTTAATGACAGTGTTACACAAGTCCAAGAAGCCGTGACGAGGGTCAATGAGGGAATTTCGAAAAACGAGATATAAAATTCTATGATAGCATTAGTTGAACGTGTTCAGAAGTGTATTAATGCGCAAGGGATGAATTTTGAATAAAAATAAATAATTTTAACAAAATAACTATTTGTTTTCTGTTAATATAAAAAATCCTTTATTTTCCGATATTCTGTGTATATAAAAAGGAAAAAAAAAACTGGCCGAATTATGAGGATACCTGGTATGTTGACTGTATATAATGTGGTATATAAAAACCAATTACTATAATTATACTCATAATTAGTATGTTATTTAAGAGGCATTAACAATTTACGTTGTTTTTTACGATTATGGTATAAAAATCATAACGAAAATGTTTCAAAATAAAATTGCCTTAATTGGCAAACAAAAAATACATAAATGTAGTAATTCAAAACGTTTTTGTTACCTCAATATTAAGTGTAACTTAAACATTCTTATAATTTTACGAGTTTAATAATTGGATAATAAAATTTATTTACTAAGAAAATACAACAGTAATCGAATTCGTTAGTAAAATCAAAATTATACCCGATTTTTGACGGTACATAGATAATTCAGATGCTTACTTAACATTTTATCTTATTAAATAATAAATTTAAGAGAGAAAAATCGTGGAAGTGACCATAGAATACGTACTACGTAACTATTCGTAGTACAAGCTCGTAATACGAGCAAAGGTTAGGTTAAACTGTCGCAGAGAATGAATGGTAAGGTAGATGAAGCCCAAAGTTGATTCTGGGAAGCTACTATAGAGGGGCAGCTATTTCGAGATTACTTTGTCGAACCACTCTGCCGTGTTGCAAGACGAGAAGGAGACGGAAATAACAGATTACTATAAAGTAATCATTAACAATGGCAGTCAATGAGGAATGCTGGGAGTCTTTTTGGCAGGATCGAGTACGTTCAGCTTTGTAAGATACAATTTTCGAGAGCAAACGCATCAGTTCAACATGCAGCTGTTGCAAAAGATACTGGAAGAGCTGAAAAATAGAAAGACACAAATGTTTACCTTATTGCTTGAGGATGTATAGGGTGCAGAGTGCATACGAAAATTAGAGAGGTTATAAGGTTATAAGATGTTATTCAAGGTTGTATGAAGGTCTAAACCAGTCGAAGACAACAATGCTTACGGGAGTATAAATGCCAGAGATACTGGTGGATGCAGTGATAAATGGTGTAGAATCGATGAAAAATGGTAAAACTTCAGGATATATTTATATATAGTTAACGAAAATATTATGGTACATAATATGAAAGAAATTCAGGAGTTCAAAAATGGTATGTAAGATACACAGTATTGGCAAAAGATACTGGAAGAGCTGAAAAATAGAAAGACACAAATGTTTACCTTATTGCTTGAGGATGTATAGTGTGCAGAGTGCATACGAAAATTAGAGAGGTTATAAGGTTATAAGAAGCTGTTATTCAAAGTTGTATGAAGGTCTAAACCAGTCGAAGACAACAATGCTTACGGGAGTATAAATGCCAGAGATACTGGAGGATGCAGTGATAAATGGTGTAGAATCGATGAAAAATGGTAAAACTTTATGATGAAACAGCAAGTTATTCTTGTATATTCTATAGCAAAATCAGATTTAAAGAACTACAGCTCACCAAGCATCTTATAAGATATGCACAAAGTTTTCTCTAAGAAAATCTAAATATTCAGAACACTGAATGATGCAGAATTCAGTAGAATAAATTACATCCGGGTATATACATATATATATATATATATATATATATATATATATATATATATATATATATATATATATATATATATATATATGTATATATATATATATATATATATATATATATATATATATATATATATATATATATATATATATATATATATATATATATATATATATATATATATATATATATATATATATATATATATATATATATATATATATATATATATATATATATATATATATATATATATATTTGACTCAAATTCAACACGGGCGTGGGACGACCGTTAGTTTTTAATTCAACTTTCGCCTCCAAACTTAAATTAATCATTATTAAATATTTTAAATCAGATACGTTCATGTTTGCAATTAAAAGTTGATTATTTTAATTTAAAAAGTACTCAGTGTGTAGTACATGTAGCAAATCCCAAATCTAAAGTAATTACCGATACGCTCGGTCGCAGGAAATTTACGTCCAAATTGCATGTTTTAGAAAGTTAAATTAGTTAGATCCCCGAATTCTCGCAACCATCAAAACATGTAACACCAACGACGAGATAAGGTGACGTGGCGTACGGTCGCTGGAGGTAAACGTCCGACCAACGATGTAAAATTTGTGGCAAGAGGATGGAATTTTTATCCGCATTATTTGGGCTCGACAGGCGTTCTTCTACATTTGGAGATTTTAATTTTTAATAATATGTTAAGGGAAAGAAACTGAACGGAAATCAAATATGGTGTTTTACTCTAAAAAATTGTTTACTGTGATAAATCCTGGAGTTATATATTAAAATTTAAGTGGTGTAGCTAAGCGCTATCTGACATATACATCGTAAACTTTGACATTGTTGACTATATTGCATACAGGCGCTATTTGGTTTAGTGAATTCAATCGTGGTCGTTGTTTGCTCACGGAGGAATTAAAAGAACGTCGTCCAACATTCGTTGTTGAGCGAGAAAACATCGATACTGTGTGCGAACTTATAAAGCAAGATCGTCATGTTACATACTGTGAGATTGAGGCATCCCTGGGCATTAGTATGACAAGCATACGCAAGATTTTACATGAACATTTAGCCGTAAAAAAAACTATGTACGTTGGATTCCGCATAACTTGACAATGGTTCAAAAAAAAAAGCTCGTGTCAATTGGTGCAAAGAAATGCAAAAAATACAATCGGGATGCGTTAAAAGCCGTGTATAACATCTACCCAGGTAAACTTGAAGAGATTTACCACTAAACACCAAAACACTTTTTTTGAAGTGTTCGACGCACGTTTCGTTAACCATGTTAGCATCACCACGAGATGATTTAATCTATGAGATTAAATCTATCTATTTAATCTATTAATTTAATCTATGAGATTATGTGAGATTAAATCATTTCCTGATGATGCTAACATGGTTAGCGAAACGTGCGTCAAGCAGTTGAAAAAAGTGTTTTGGTGTTTAGTGGTAAATCTCTTCAAGTTTAGTGTTTCACACCAAAGGTTCCAATAGAAGAATTGATCTACCCAGGTGATGAATCTTGGATCTATGCGGATGAGTCCGAAAGTGAACAGCAGTCGACTGTATGGATCAAAATTAGCCAAACCCAACAAAAGAAGATCGCAGAACGGTTAGTTCTGAATGGTATACAACTATTTGTTTGCCAGTAGTCTGAAAAAATAAGGAAAAACAACCAGCGACGCCGGATCATTTTTTACTATAGCAGCGCGAGCTCTCATACATCGAACGGAACAACTCAATATTTAACCGGCCAAAATATCAGATTGATTGATCATCCGCCGTACAGTCCTGATTTGACACTCAATGATTTGTTTCTGTTCCCCTCTGTAAAGAATAAACTACGTCGGCAACGATTTTCGGCTCCAGAAGAAGCGGTTGAGGCATTTAATCAATCGGAATTTAATCAATCCTCAATCGGAATGGAAAAAGTGCTATGAAAATTAGTTCAAACGTATGCAAAAGGGTATCGATCATCGCGGAGAATATTTAAAAACTAATAAAACCAAGATAGACATATAAGGCATTTAGCGTCATCATTGTCAATGTCTTCTTCGTCAGTAGAGGTTTGTTGGGTCAAAATTCAGTCATCATCAGGCATGTCCTTATTAGAATATTGTCTCTTTCGTTGTTTCTTGGTTCTATTTTTGTTGTTTCCTACTGTTTTGCTTTTTTTTTACGTTTCCACCTTTTTTTCCTTCTTTTCTTTCGTCCTTTTCCTTCCGCTTCTTTTCTGCATCTATAATTTCTTGTTTATGCAGTGAAGCCGTGACTATAATGGCTTTACCCCGTCCAATTGACGCTGTAAGTGGTTCAACGATTTCAATGAATTGGCTGCACATCAGCTGAAACAATCAATGGGGTTGGAGTGTTTCCTAATCGTATAAAGGTAGTTGAAGTTTTTGAGGTTTACCTTCCGAAGGTAACGAGACATCATTTACCGAAGGTGTTGCTTGAATCGGTGGAAGAAGGAGCATGTGGTGAATCAACGAAAATACTTTCGTTAAGTGGAAATATTCCTGTTTTCCAAAAGCCATTTAGAGCCGTATCGATTTTGCAGGCTTTTGAATAAGCTTTTCCAAATATTTCTCCAACTTGGTAGTGAGTAACAACCCGTCCTGGATGATTTATCAACCAATTTTCTATTTTTTTGGGCATAAAATATTTTAAAGGAAACATAAATGAGACATCCAAAGACTGCATATGATCAGTTGAATGAAGGGGGAGGTGTGATCTGCCTCCCATTGTCACGCGCAATGTCAATCACGTCTAAATTTCTTGTATGATTGTAATGATCATCTAACACCAGCAACACAGAGTCTTCTTTAGATTGTGTTACTATAGACACGAAATGTTTTAGCCATTTTTTGATATATATATATATATATATATATATATATATATATATATATATATATATATATATATATATATATATATATATATATATATATATTTCCTGGGTTTAGTCATTTAGATTTTTTTTATTTAATTGAATATGGCGATCTTATTGAGGTGAACTTAGAGTACCTTTTTTAAGTCAAATTATAAACCGGAACCAACATTTCAAAAAAGTACGTACAAAAAAATAGAGAGTTATTAACTCATCATGGATCGTACATTATGTTACTTCCGTGAAATTTCAAAATTTGAAACACAAGATACGTTTCGGTGCCTGAAGTTTACAACACTCTCCAAATCTCATAACTTTATTATAAATGGTTTCGGAAGTATTTGAAAACCGTCTTTACAATGCCCCACTTGGGCCTTCCCGAATGGGGGGAGTTCGTAGCTACCTTATGACGCATTATTCGTCATTTAATAATAATATTTAACATTTATATGATGAAGTACTCTTACTTTTAGCCGGAGAATAAGCTGGTAAAATTTAGTATTTAAACTTTAATATTTGGGACATGCTGTATATATATATATATATATATATATATATATATATATATATATATATATATATATATATATATATATATATATATATATAAGCTTAAAATTTTTGGATACGATTCTGATCAGCCAAAATCAAACAGGTGGATACGTTTGTGGTGTTTTGTAACATAACAGCTGATATATTTGGAAGTATTTTTTTTTAGCATCGTGTTTAAGTAAAATTAGCACCGCATTTTTAGTTTAAGCACGAATACTTAATCACATTCAATTTTTTTTCGTTTAGTATACCGCAACACTTCGAGGCGGCTGCAAACCACGTCAATCATGTCATGGAATATATTTGGCGTAACAAAAACACCTTCTTGAATGTTTTAATATTTTAATTAATCTTTGCTTTAATATTTCTTGACGTAAAAGCTATTAGATTTATGTAAAAACATTTAGTTCTATTATATAACCATTCTATATTCAGATGTTATGGAGGTAAAATGAGCAACCGGACGCCAGGATTCGTTAGTATCTCTGACATGTCACGAATTTATTTTTCATGAGAAATTTGGATTAAGTTTTTGACTATTTCCTCGGTAGTAACATCAATAGGACGTCTGATCGCGGAACATTTTAGAAACAAAGTTCCCATAATACTATTTCAACTTTTCTTTTGTTCGTGCAATGGTTTTTCCATGCAAACAGTAGTATCTCGATTTGATAGATATGCAAATTAAAACTATTGAAACAGAAAATAATTATTGTGTATATATAGTCCTATGTAATCGAACTTAAATCTGTTAACCTTCTAAACCGATAATTTTCCGAATATTATAACGTGCATGCTATGAAATTTAGTTTCTGATATATATAGGCAATTATAGCGGTATCGATTACCACGATCTCACAGTAAAACTTAACAAGAAACATTCCGCAAATAAATTTTATTCATGAAATAATGAATGACATTTTATCGGACCACTATGTGAGACATAATTATAATACTATATTTAGCTTTAAAAACTAATCAATATTTTATCAAAATAACATTAATAAATTTGTAAAGTAACGTATCTCGGCTAATGTGCCTGTATAACCGGTCTGAATATTTTAATAGTCGAATTAAATTATCATTAGGAGCCAATTTAAAAAAAAAATGTCATCTTTTCTTTTAAAATAAAATATTATTTTGATTAGCAATTAAATTAGAAAAAACACAAGTTTGGTATATATATATATATATATATATATATATATATATATATATATATATATATATAGATTATTCACGTATGGACCCTGATGGACTACGCGAAATACCTTCCAACCGTTAAACTTTTGTCTGAAACAGCCTTTATCTTGAATTTCACTTTGTGTAATATTTGCTGATCTTAGGTCCTTTTTAATTGCAGCAATCCATTTAATTATTTCTACTTTAGCTGTACTCCTAGTTTCATAAAATTCGACTATTTGTCTAGTTAGCCTAATCGGATTCTTCCGTTTTATGTGTCCGTAAAACTTAAGTCTTCTTTTTCTCATTTCGCTATGTATATCTGTATATTGTTTGATTTCTTGGATTTCTCGAAGTCGATATGTTGTGCTGTTTATTTGTTTGGGGCCCAAGATTTTTCTTATGATTTTTCTTTCCTTCTTTTCAATCTCCTAGACGTATCTCCTTCTATTCAAAATGGGCGTTCTGGTTTAATAGACATTCTGGCTTAATAACTAGGTTGTAATGTCTGAGTTTTGTGTTTTTAGATATTTTGTGTAAGTCTCAATGCAGTTTCCATATTTTAACATCACTACCCTTATCGACCGCTTTTTCCAACCCGTTTTCCATGATTATTTGACCCAAATATTTGAATTGAGAGACTCGTCTGATGTTACCATATTTTGTTTTTAGAAATGGTGTTCTTAGTCTGTTGCAGGTCATGTATTGTGTATTTTCAAAGGAAATTTGGAGTCCTACCTTTTCTGCTGTTTCTTTTAGGATTTCTCTGTTTTTGTGCCGTATATATATATATATATATATATATATATATATATATATATATATATATATATATATATATATATATATATATATATATATGTTGAGCCAAAATTGCTAGATCATCGGCAAACGCCAGACAATCAATTTTGATGTTGGTTCTCCCCAGTTTAATGGGCTGGTCAATATTCAGGGTAGACTTTTTTTCACTCCAGTCGTATATTACTTTTTCTAGAATACAGTTAAATAAGAGTGGCGAGAGTCCATCCCCTTGTCTCACTCCAGGTTTAATTTCTAAGGGCTCTGAGATGTAACCCATGAATTTAACTTTTGACCTTGTATTAGTTAGTGTTGCTTTAATAATTGCCAGCATTTTCAGATCTAGTCCTTGTTCTTTCAAGATTTGGAATGAAGATTCGCGGTTAGAGAATCATATGCTTTTTTGAAATCCAAAATGTACAGACGAGATTTTTAGTGTATGTTTACAAATTTTCAGGGTCTCCCACAATATGTGGGTAATCTCCCGGATTCAGATAGAACACATAAAAATATTATGACAAGTTCCTATACACTTTTTCTCCTACAGCCCCCTTTACGGAACGGAGATACTGGTTCATTACGGACGCTCCTGGAAATCGTTTGTTTTTAAATAACTTTTGAAGAACTAGGTGTAATTTAATATTTTTTTAATATGATGGTTACTAGATAAGTCTCCTTAAGATGAACCCTTTTGATTACATTAGGCTTATTTAGTTCACCAGGGACGGACTAGCCCTGACAGAGTAATCTTTTACACCCTATACGATAAGGGCACAATAATATTTTCGGACAGCTTAAACCTTAAACTAAAAAAAAATCTGTCGGTCGACATCGATAAAATTAACTGTTTACGAAAAAAAGAAATTCCTTAATAAATATAGTGTTTTACATTGGTTGTTATCTTCTTAAAATTCCTTGTTTGTTGCTATGGTTTTTTTGATTTGTACCGATTTAAATAAGGACATCTATTGCAGTATCAGGTGAAAATGTCAGAGTGAGATTTACGATATTTTTTCTTCTTTTCCTTCTTTGTTAGTCAATTATTAATGGAATTTACGTTTGCTGTATATACCGACATGGATTTAATGTATGGGCTTGCATCATGTAATGCCCTACAAGCCAGAAGGTTTTATGAAGAAAGATTTTCCAATAGAAGAAAACCTTTGAAAGAGTGGATCGTCTTTTGAGGGAGACAGGTTAAAACTACGAAGTGTTATTTTTTAATAGTACTTATCGAATGATAGAGATTTAATGTAAAGTGTCGCAAATAATTTTAGGAAGGTTTAGCAAAGCCAGCCGCAACTGGAAATCAAATCCATCGCGGTGAGGATATTGAAGAAAACATCCTAAATGCCGCAGAAGCAGATCCTTCAACAAGTGTCCGAAAATTGACTGTCCAGTTTGATTACGTAAAATCGACGGTTTCTAGAATCCTTAGACAGCAATAGTTGTATCCGTACCATCTTCAGAAAGTCCATGCGTTTCTTCCTGAAGACTTTTCGCGAAGGATGGAATTTTCTAACTGGGTTTTAGATCGGCACAGAAACGATGCAAATTTCATTGGTTCAGTTCTATTTACGGACGCAGCTGGATTTTCTAAAAATGGCATCATAAACTCCCATAATTTATATTTATGGGCAGAGGAAAATCTCCATGCTTCTCTTGCAACGCATCATCAGCATCAATTTGAACCCATGAACGAGTGGGCCGGAATCACAGGGCAACATTTAATTGGACTATTTGTATTGCCAATAAGGTTAACTGTAGAACTTTATTTAGAATTTCTTCAACACAATTTGCCAGAACTGTGAGAAGATTTACGCTGGCACTACGACGTGATATGTGGTTCATGCATGATGGCCCCCATCATATTTTAGACTAGTAGTTCGAGAACACCTAAACAGGAACATCGAAAATCGATGGATAGGTTGAGGACCAGTGGCTTGGCTCCTCGATCACCTCAAACTATTTCGGTTCTTAATGACTAACACGTCGAAAACTAAGTGCCACTGAAGCTTTGTCAATCTGAGGTTTAAGTAAATTATTTATCTTTATAGGTGAGTTGATTCCATTAAATTAGTTATTTTATTAAATCTGTTTACAATAAAACCGAGGCAGAAACGAAAAAAATGTCAAGATGCACTTATTGTAGAGAATAATATTCTGTGTTGAAAAATGTATTTAAGTATAATTTAACAGGACGGTACTAATTATTTTTTAAATTAATTAATAGCAAAACTCTATAACTTCGCCAATGTCTACTTGTAGATTATGACAACCGGAAGTCTGATGATGTGTATTAAATTTGGTTACAATACATTTCTTTACGAGGAAGATATACATTTTAAAAAAGAAAATTGAATCTTCAACCCCATTTATTTCGAACACGAAAGATTTCTGGACCCATGTTCGTATGACATTTTTGTGTTATTTTGTGACGTAGAATTTTACAAAAAAGTCTGACAGATTATTTCATTAACACCCTGAATATATATATATATATATATATATATATATATATATATATATATATATATATATATATATATATATATATATATATATATATATATATATTTCTTTTTTTTTGCATTCTCTGTATACGAGCAATATTTCCTTGATTCATATATGGATCATACACTTCATTACCGTAGTTAAAACATGAAAGGGCCCGAGAGTCCGTCAATTAGTTTTTTTAATGTAGGGGACAAAAAGTGTCGATGTGGATACAGCATCTTTAAATTAGTATAGGCCTGCTTAACACACTTAATGATCTGTGACCGAAACATCAAATCTGTCAAAAATTAAGCCCAAATGTTTAGCTATGTCAACTCTTTTTTTTTTAATATTATTATCTATCGATAATATAAAATTATTTCAAACTGGATCTGTAATTCTGGAAAAAAGCATATAACAGGACTTGGCTATAAAAATTTCACGTTGGTGTTTATGTCCAAATCATCATTATATATATATATATATATATATATATATATATATATATATATATATATATATATATATATATATATATATATATATATATATATATATATATATATATATATATATATATATATATATATATATATATATATATATATATATATATATATATATATATATATATATATATATATATATATATTATATATATATATATATATATATATATATATATATATATATATATATATATATATATATATATATATAATTATTTTTTTATTTATTGGGACTTTCGATCAGTTAATAACTTTTAATTTTTTTATTGTTTTATTGACGTTTCGGTTTAATAACGAACCATCCTTAGAATATTTTAATATCTAATTAAACAATGCATTTTTCAAAATTTTTTAATCGAAACGTCAATAAAACAATACAAAAAGTAAAACTTATTAACTGACCGAAACTTCCATTAAATTATAAAATAATAATATTAAACGGTCACGAAAATATATGTAAAAAATTTATATATATATATATATATATATATATATATATATATATATATATATATATATATATATATATATATATATATTATTTTTTTATTCAATGGGACTTTCGATCAGTTAATAAGTTATAATTTTTTTATTGTTTTATTGACGTTTCGGTTCAATAACGAACCATCCTCAGAATATTTCAATATCTAATTAAACAATGCTTTTTTCAAATTTTTTATAATGTATTATAGTTCGAGTTATTTCAATTATGATATAGTTGTTTGTGAATTATTCATAGGATATAAATAATAAGGAAAAGTACCGTATTTGACCTAGCACCACCAGTTAATGACTTACAAATGTTGTAACTATTATTTTATGAATCACGATATTAGGTTAAGGAGTTTGAGGGTTTCGGAACGCTTCAATAAGTTATATGTAAACTAGTTCGGTTCACGAACAGCCAATACCAATCGTTTTTCTATTATTCAATAAATCAAAGTCAAAAAGAGTATTACGGATTGCAAGCGTAGAAATAGAAATCACAACCAAGAATAATTTAAGACAAAGAATAATGGTCTAACACGTTTGTAATTTCAATAGATTGAATAATTGCGTAATTAAAATACAATTTAGCAGAATTTAGTGGTGTTAGTCAAATATTTGCCATTAACAGTTCTAGTTTTTTTATTTCTTTAACTTTCTACATTTCTTTCAACTAAAATACATAGAGTTATTTTATATCATATTCCATTTAGTTAGGTACTGGCCCATCTGTTAATGTATCAACTATTACCTTTTTGCAAAATAAATGTGATTTTAAAGTAAAATATTTTTCGTGTTTAGTTTTAATAGCTGTCGGAGTAGGATTTTTTTTTCACGAAGAAAATGTTTCGTAGATCTGAAAAGATGATAATCTAATGGTGCCACATCAGGAGAATTCAGTGGATGACGGAGTACTTCCCACCCTAACTCCTTGATTTGTGGGTAATTTTGTTAATATGGCGTCATTTCGATAAATTAGTATTGGACGTTTTTGAATCAAAGCCATATTTAATCTATCAAGGTAAATATAATAATATTCAGCCCTTATGCTTTCATTACAATTCAGAACCATAATCAGACTCATGTAAAATCATACTATAATGAGAGTAACCTTTTTTTTAGGGTGAAGACCTGGTTAAGACCTAATGTTAACTGTTGTTACGGCGAGGAAACTATGTCGAAAAAAAAAATATATAGGTAAACAGAAGTGGTATAAGGACTGCAGTGATGGTTAAGAAGCAGTGGTAGATGAACCTCATTCAGAAAGACATTCCACGTTAACCAATGAAGAAAACATTATCAATATCAATTATCTTATATTGGTTAATTACCGATTATCAGAGACAAAACGTTTAGATTCATGATTTTTGTAATAACGATAGCGCACCATTGCACAGCGCAATAAATATTCGTCAAGTTTTCGCTAAAGGTCAAACAAGTAGGGGAGACTCGGGCAGCGCCCGCCAGCGTTTAAATATTTAAACTTATTTGGATTTTATAGAGTTTTCATATACAATAATTTCAACTAAGGCTGCAAAAGATAAAATATTAATAACTTGCAAAAGATCGGTTTTGCACTGTATCCCAGGGTAAAACTGGTCATGTACTGGGGCAAAATCGGTCAGGATTTGCCAAATGCATTACATTTTTTTTCTATAAATAAAACAAGAAATAAACTTCAAAAAAATGTTATGTTCCTTCTCATTTATGTAGTGGAAATCGAAGTATTTGGATTAATATTAATATCTGTTTGACATAATACTGTCTTTGCATTGATCGCAAAAATATACTGAATCCAGACGTCCAGTGGACGAGAGTTAGAGAACAGCCCTTTACATTCCAAACATTTTACATCGTCTTCTGGACATTCTTCTTTAGGTGTCTTTCCAGTTTAATTTTAGATTTCATATCATTTTTCTTTTTTTATATTTGTTGATTTTTGGTCTATATTTATCACTTGTTTTTTTTTTAATTATTGGCTCATGGACAATGTTTAATTTTTTTTGTAACCGTCTGTTTTTTTGAAGAGTTTGGTTTTGTATTTCCTTTTTGTGCAATTTCTTCTTTTACAGGAGTAGAAATAAAAATTTTCGACTTTTGTGATTTTCTTTTTCGTGTGTTTTGTTTAGAATGAAAATATAGGAAATCAAGTTGATATTTTTTTCTGGTGGAGTAACGTCGTCTTGATTTATGGTTGTTGGATTAGGTTTTTATACTACGTCATAGTACTTCTTTATGTTAACTGCATTATGTTCAATGCCAGTTTGAATAATTTTTCCCCGATGTGTAACTTGATTTAATTAATTTCTTGGGCACTCCTTGTATCAGTTGTTAAGAAGGCTGTATTTAGAGGAGTTTCCATCGACTCCACTTAGTTGATATCGGTCACAATTGAGGGTGCGAAGTCGAAGTCTTTAAAAATGGTAATGTCATAATTTGTGATTCCTGTTTTTCTTAATCCACTTATAGCTTTACTACGAGTACCGCTATTTAAGTGGGCTTCTGCGAATATTGAGTCTACATCAAAAAAGGTTACCCTTTGGGCCGGATGAGCTTTTGTCATTTATCGAGCGTTCTTTCAAAATATTTTCCAAATGGGCCGTAAAACAGCAACATCAAGTTATTGGAGCTTGTGAGTTGAGTGGGGGCTACTGACAAAATGACGACATGGTTCTCTGATGCAAAATCAAAAACCTTTAAGGATCTATGGGACACGTGACTGTGGACACGTGTCTGAATGAGAAGACATTTGTGTTCTGCTGTTGATCTTATACCCGCTACAAAAAACTTAAGTTGCCACGTTCAGATGATGAAATTGTACCAACCTGTTTTTTGCCTCTTATAGGTATAACTTTCGGTGGTTTCTGGGCTGACGTCTAGATCGCCATCTTATTGATATTATATATATGTAGTGTTAGATTTTCTTGGATTGCGTCCAATGAGACAGCAGTAGCTGAGTGTCATCACACACCCAACCGTTGGGTTCCACAATCTCATGTGGAACACACAACAACCTGCGTCTCCGCCTAAATGAACATTTTTGTTGGTTGCTTGACCGGGATACGCCATTCGACGGGCAGTCGGCGAAAACATGGGTTGTTTGTAGTCTCCCTATTCTTGATGGTATGGTATATGTCGGCCCCTGATCAGTCTGAACCTCGAGAGACGAAACATGTGTCATGCACTTGAAGGGATAGGTGGGGCTCCTTCCCGGTCAAGCAACCAAGAAAAATGTTCATATATATATATATATATATATATATATATATATATATATATATATATATATATATATATATATATATATATATATATATATATATATATATATATATAATATATATTGTCCATAGTAATATGGTGTGTTTTCAGGATTTGCTTGAGATTTTTTAATAAAGATTTCTACTTTGATGTTGTTGAATCCACAAGCTCGTGCGACGCTGGTATGTTCTGGAGTCGTTAACTGCTTGATTGTTATTAAATGGATGGTGAATATTTTTTTCTCTGCATACTGATAAGCAAGTTGGCACAAATCCTTTTAGTTAATCCGTAAAACAGTTTATCTATTTCTTTAAGGTTCCAGCTCACCATCGGTTCACCAGCTGCTTTTCTTCTTTGGAAAAAACTTTAGATTAGAGAGTTAAATTTTTTATGGTCAACACTCTTGCTGACGTATTTCTTTCAGCCCAAATAAAAAGTTTTGGCTTCAATAATTTTCTGAACTTATGTATTATTGAAAGAATCTTCGACTTTTCAAAAAGATCAGAACACAAAGAAATTTATGGTAATACCATTTGATGTTGAATTAACAAGACGACTAGACAAAAATTTTGAAAAAAGTGTACATTAAGGCTGTATACAAACCATACAATAAATTAAGAGAAGTTGTGGGTAATCCAAAGGATAAAGTAGAGCAACATGAAAAGTCGTGGATTTACGAAATTAGCTGTCAAGACTGTGATTGAAGGTATATTGGACAAACAAAAAGATCCATATTGACAAGATATAAAGAACATATAGCCCACATTAGATATGGGAGAAATGAAAAATCTTGTGTTGCCCAACTTGCAATCGAACATGACACAATATAAATATTAGTAATTTAATACTAATTAAAAGTGTTAATAATAATAGGGCCTTGGATGCATATGAAAGCATTCAAATAGAAAAATGTAAGAAAATCATGAACCGAGATAAAGGACCGATTCCTTTCAGTAAACTTTTTCAACTATTAATGTAAGGCTTAGTACACTTAGTACACGGTTCATGATTTTTACACGCTTCGTTAGGTATGGTTTTCATATAAATACAACATAGTTTAGTTTGAGAATTAGATTAAGTCATCTCCTAATGATGCTAGCATGGTTAGCGAAACGTGCGTCGAGCAGTTTAAAAAAGCGTTTTGGTGTTAAGTTGTAAATCTCTTCAAGTTTAGTGTTTCACACCAAAGATTCCAACAGAAGAATTGAATAATCTACTGATCGTTACCCGGTAGATCGGTCTTACCCGAGTCTACCTCACCATTCCACAAGCACCCTATTCACCAAATATGACACCGAATAACTTTTTTCTGTCCCTTCTATTGAGCAAACCACTTCATTGATACCCTTTTCAGTCTATAGAAGCTATTCAAGAAATTTCGCTGGCCCCTTTGAAAGAATTACCAGAAGTCAGGTATAAAAACTGTTTCGAAGACTGGAAAAAGCGTTGGAATTATGAGTATTGTAATGAGAAGATTGCTGTCCGAAATTGCTATCATAGAATATTTCCATGTATTTTGAGACAGAAAATGTATCAACAAAAAAACGTTAAAAGATAATTGGATAAAGGATTTTTCCTTTAAATAAGATTTAATTACTTATAAAATGTAAAATGTACGACATCCTTATGTCAATTTGGATGTTAATTTAAATATATTGCGTTCTAATTTTGAATAGGCAAACAGCTAGCTCGGACGCTTTGTGCATAATACTTTTCTTCTGGTCGATCTTAAGCGTCAATTAGGTTTAACACTTATCACCTTGATCTGTGTCAAAAAATGAATCAAGTTTCTTGATTTATGAACATTTAATAATACAATGAACCAATTCCAATCATTTAATTAGTGTACCGACAATCTCTAAAATCGGTAGTATTCGTAGGCAGGAAAGTGTTAAACAAAAATCATTAAATAAAACTTATTGTGTTACTGTTTGTAATGCCTTTCGGCTATTCACGTTTGCAGAGTGACCTTCTGAAAAATTAGATAATAATATATCGAACGTTTCATATCTCATGATTCTGAAATGAACGTCAATTTTATCTCGTTAACGAAAGGAGTCAAGGTGTGAAGGTTGCGATTTGTTGATACAAAAATATTGTTTGTAATGGAAGTTGTGTAAGGATACAGGTCACTTGAATTCGAATTCCGAATGATATCATGAAACGTATTGTTTCTATACTGAACTAAATTTGAAAAATTTCAATGGCAATCTAACTACAGATATGAATTGTAGGAATTAATAACAATAAACCTATTTTCTGAGATTTAATTATATTATGACATTGAAATTTCATGAGGTATTTTTTGTGAAATACTAATTACATTTGTTCCAAGAGTATGACGTTTGAAATTTCGTTTTTTTTTGCCAAATATGAATGAGAAAGGAACTTTTTGAATTGTTCAATTTTCCTGATTTGTGGGAGCCATGTGGTCATAAAACTGTGGTCATGATGTTAAAACAAAATGTACTATTAATAATATAGGCTGTAATATGTCGAATGTATATGAAAGAAGATAAACTTAAATACAAGAACTATCGTGGCATATCGAGGCTTTGTAGAACTTACACAGTTCAAATAAACATAGTAAGGTAGAGGATACTACCATATATCGAAAAACGAACGGGCTAGCATCAGACAGAGTCGGTCAGGCAGGTATAATTTGTCAAATAAAGGAGAAAACAACCAAATTTGATACACTTTTATTCCATATGTTCACATATTTCAGAAAGGCGCACGACCGCGTGCAAGACGAGGCTGTCTATTACTGTTTACATTTTTACCAAGAGTATGACGTTTGAAATTTCGTTTTTTTTTTTGCTAAATATGAATGAGAAAGAACTTTTTGAATTGTTTAGTTTTCCTGATTTGTGGGAACCATGTGGTCATAAAACTGTGGTCATGATGCTAAAACAAAATGTACTATTAATAATATAGGCTGTAATATGTCGAATGTATATGAAAGAAGATAAACTTAAATGCAAGAACTATCGTGGCATATCCAGGCTTTGTAGAACTTACACAGTTCAAATAAACATAGTAAGGTAGAGGATACTACCATATATCGAAAAACGAACGGGCTAGCATCAGACAGAGTCGGTCAGGCAGGTATAATTTGTCAAATAAAGGAGAAAACAACCAAATTTGATACACTTTTATTCCATATGTTCACATATTTCAGAAAGGCGCACGACCGCGTGCAAGACTAGGCTGTCTATTACTGTTTACATTTTTACCAAGAGTATGACGTTTGAAATTTCGTTTTTTTTTGCTAAATATGCATGAGAAAACAACTTTTTGAATTGTTTAGTTTTCCTGATTTGTGGGAACCATGTGGTCATAAAACTGTGGTCATGATGCTAAAACAAAATGTACTATTAATAATATAGGCTGTAATATGTCGAATGTATATGAAAGAAGATAAACTTAAATGCAAGAACTATCGTGGCATACCCAGGCTTTGTAGAACTTACACAGTTCAAATAAACATATTTCAGAACCGCGTACAAGACGAGGCCGTCTATTACTGTTCTGGTAATAGAGAAAAAAGTTAATGTTGGGAAAAAAGGTCGGAGAAAAGTTAATGCAGTTTAAAGGTTTATGGAGGAAATGGGAATACCAGCTAAGCTCGTTCGATTAAGTCAGATGGCGATGAATAATTTCAAGGTAGTAGTAAAAATTACAACACATTACGGTAAAATTTGAGATCAGAGAAGGTTTCTGAGAGACGCAAATGAAACAATAATAAATAAACAATAAACGGTTGGTATTTTCAAGCACTTGAGAAGTATGGCCAAGGATCCCTCACCCTTGAAACTGGTGTTACAACTATTATTATCCCAGATATGTCTAGGCAATAGGCATTGGCATTTGAAAGCAGTACAGAATAGTTTGCTACAGCAAGTTGGATGGATATACATACAACATTGATGAGGATACAACCCTCATCTAACAGGGTGATCACGGGCGAAGGAGAGTCCTACTAGCCGATGGTAGTGCCCTTCTGGTATGACGTTTGACTCATGGAAGCAGCGGTTTCGCTCGGTAATGGCTAGCTTGAACCCAAAACGAAAATGAGCGTCTAAAGCCAGATTTCGGGCTGGTGAGAAATGTTATAGAAAGTATTTCATGAAGATAATAAAACACTATAACTATATTTTGATAGTTTCCAATACCCATCAACAAACTTTCGGTTTTGCCGTTCTACTTCATTAGGGAAAAAATATATTAACTATTAACTATTACTAATTATCATAAAACTATAAACTATTATCAATTATTAACAAATTATTGGTCCAGGAGTAGAATGCTAAGTGGGTTTTGGTAAAACGTCTGCATGTTCCCACACGGATTCCAATAAACACTCCGATCTACTTCTGGGCTAATTGTTTAATATATATATATATATATATATATATATATATATATATATATATATATATATATATATATATATATATATATATATATATATATATATATATATATATATATATATATATATATATATATATATATATATATATATATATATATATATATATATATATATATATATATATATATATATATATATATATATATATATATATATATATATATATATACTATAATATAAACTTAATGACGCCCAACCAAGGGAGCAAGCAGGATTCAGAAGTGGATTCAGTACAATGGATCACATCCAGGTCCTACAGAAGGTCATAGAAAGACACAACGAATACACTATGCCACTGAGCTTGGCTTTTATCGATTATGAAAAAGCATTTGATTCAATCTCAAAGCGGGCCATAATGGATGCATTGCTTAATGTAGGTGTAGAGATAGCTTATGTAAATCTACTATGATCGATATATGATGAAGCTACAGCGACAATCCACCTTGACGATCTTGAGGTTGGAATAAATGTAGAGCGGGACGTACGGCAGGGTGACGCAATATCGCCTCTTCGTTGGCCTGCCTGGAAGTGTTCCGTAATCTGGATTGGGAACAGGATAGAATAAAGATTAAAGGTGTATACTTAAATCATCTTAGATTCGCAGATGATATCCTCCTACTTTCACAAGACCCAGAGGAGCTGCAAAGACACGTACAAGAGCTGCAAAGGGCTGGAGAACCATTTGGCTTGAAAATAAACCAGAAGAAGAGTCAGGTCGTGTTCAATACATTTGCTGAGGACAAAAGGATTTCTATTTTAGGAACGGATTTGGAAGTTTATCCAGTCATCATTATATATATCGTTTATCCAGGATCATTATATATATCGTGGGCAGAGGGTTTTAATGGAAGGAGATACCGTCCGGGAGGTGGAACGACGCGTTAAATGTGGCTGGCAGGCATTTGGCAGGCTCAACATGGTATTTAAGAGCAAACTACCACTTTGCTTGAAAAGGAAAGTTTTTGATCAGTGTGTCCTGGCCGTTATGACATACGGAAGTGAGACCTGGACACTCACATCAGTGTCAGTTCAAAAACTTCGAGTAGCACAGAGGGGAATGGAAAGATGTATACTTGACATTACTAGACGGGATAGAAAGACCTGCACATGAATCAGAGAGCAAACGAAAGTGAGTGACATCATTGGAAGAATAAAGCAATTGAAATGGAAGTGGGCAGGCCATGTAGCGAGGCGGTGAGACGAGAGATGGACCAGGGCGGTGCTGGACTGGATACCACTTGATCGCAAACGTCTACGGAGAAGACCGAAAACACGATGGACTGATGATATTATAAAGTGTATTGGATCCGAATGGCAGAGGAGAGCTCAGGGCTGCGAGAGTTGGAAGCATGCTGAAGAGGCCTTCATCCTGCAGTGGATTGATACGGGTTGATGATGATGATGATATATATATATATATATATATATATATATATATATATATATATATATATATATATATATATATATATATATATACGAATCTTGATGAGTTTCTTAGTAAAATTTATGTTGAATTTAAAACAATAGGTGGCACAATTTACATAAACTAAATAACTTTCGTAATCGTAATATAAACAAGCGAGCCTTCCTACATACACTTGAACTCTAGTATAACTCTTTAATTAAATAATAGGTAGATCAGAGAATTCCTACAATATCAGTGAATAAATATTTCTCGAAACGCATCTCAATCACCCACTGAGAACTTAATACGTGTCGCATTCAGCATGTAGAGCAAAATTCTTCTGTAATTTTCCATTTGACTTAATTAAATTTAATTTCACGATTGAGTTTTAAGACATTGGTGAAAACCGTTGCAAACTTACATCGCCTATTTAATTTCCAAATACATTAGCACCTTATTTAAGTTGTTTATACGATAGGAATTTTAAAACAGGTTCTTGTTTATGAAAAGCCGAGAATATATTATGATAAATTTTTATAAAAAAAGACAAATTAACTTTCAAGCTATTTTAATACAGTGTGATTAACGGGACTTGTTAATTAAGCGATTTAAAATGTAGTTTTTGTGTCATCACAACAAATATTGACATAATTTCATTTATTTTGAATGTTTATGTGAAAACATTTATTATAAAATTATCAAAAGAAGACTTAAGTTTTACGGACACATAAAACGGATGAATCCGAGTAGGCTAACTAGACAAATAGTCGAATTTTATGAAAATAGGAGTAGAGCTAAAGTAGAAACAATTAAATGGATTGCTGCAATTAAAGAGGACCTAAGATCAGCAAATATTACACAAAGTGAAATTCAGGATAGAGGCTGTTTCAGACACAAGGTTAACGTTTGGAAGGTTGGCCAGAGAGAAAAATGTAGGAAGACTGGAACAACTTGGTCTGACGAAAGGAAAAAAGCTCATAGCAAAAGAATGAAATTAGTATGGGCGCAAAGGAAGGCTAACAACAACAAGCGCCTCTAATTGTACTTCGCGTGGTCCGCCAGGGCCCATACGTGAATAATAATAATAATAATAAAATTATTTGTAAATTTTTTTTGTTATTTTCAACACACTATATTGATACTTGATCTACTAAATTTTTTTTCTTCCTCTTCCTGTGGTGCTAAAGCCCGTAAGTGAGTGTTACCTCTTTTAAAATTTTCCTGTAATTGGATCGATATATTGACGAACAGCTACTTCGCTGTCAAATATAAAGAAGAAATAACTAATATACATCCGATAAAATCACGAGTACGTCATAATAGTGTCTTGGGTCCCATACTTTTTCAATCTTCACTGTTGACCTATCAACTACACCAAACACGTCTACAGCCACCTTTATAGATGATTTCACGGTTATTGCAAAAAGCAGGGTACCAATATATGCATCTGAGAAGCTTCAGGAAAATAGCAAGTTCTGAACAAGCTATAGTGTTACTGAAACGCGTCAAATATTAATAATAAAGTGGAAATATAGATAAAACAGTCTTTCATTAAACATTTCACACACTGCGTTCCGTTAGAAATAAGCAATAGAATTTAAGATAAAATTAATATTATTCCACAATTCTAGTTATAAAGAACCGAAGTTCCTGTACATGTTAGGCCTTTAATGTAAGCGCCCTAACCCCTGATGCTTGGCAATTCGCTACTTTGCCTCACTTGCAACACACTCCGAAAAAGTATGATATCTTTATAATAGTATACTGCACATTCTTCTGTATATAACTAAAATTGTATCTTTCATCCACGATATTCGACTTATACATAGTTATATAACCATGCTTTGCGATAGCCTCCCCCAAGAGATCTCTATTATTAAATACAAAACTGTACGAATCCAAAATAAACATGCTGACAAGTGTCAGAATTCTTTTGCCAATAAAAGCATTTCTGCAGCTTTCGTAATGCTTCGTTTGAAAAACACTTCTTTTGCATCTTTTTTGGAGCACAATTGTCCTCTCTATATCTGGAGAATTTTCCCAGAAAATCGGACCGTATCTTATCCTCAACTGAACATAACCATGTTAAGCTGACATTGCAACCTCAAAACCAACATTCTGAGCTATGATTTTCTGTGGGTAGCAATACCGAGATAAGCCTGCAGCAACTTTTTCCACGTGCCCTCTCCAATTCAGCTTTCTATCAATCACAGGACCCAAGAAACACGCCTGTTCAGAAGACTGAATTTTAACGTCTTTATAGGAAAAAGTTATACTGTTATTCTTTCTATTGCTCATATCAGTATACAGCAGAGAATAATTCGACATGATCTCCCAACACTATCGAGCAGCAAGTCGGAATCATCTTCTCTAAAAATCAATACTGTGTCATCCGCATACGAGTACCGTATGCTGTTTTGTAACGTTTGGAAGTTGATTTGTATAAATAATATATAATAGTAGACCCAATATAGAACCTTGAGGAATGCCTTATGTCACACAAACCTTATCGGACACAGTAGCTCTGCCGCAAAAATCAGTTTCTACTACATGTTGGGTTCGGTCTTTTAGATATGATTTTATTAACATGAGTGCATTTCCCCAGACACCACAAGTCTCAAGTCTTGCACAGAGAGTATCATGATTTACGCTGTCAGATCAAGACACATGACCATGGTTAACTTTTTACAACTTACTGAATTTAAAATATTTGTAATAGTTTGATAAATCGCACTAATGCTAGATTTTCCCTTTCGAAAACTATTCTAATTATTAGATATTACTAAATTATTTTCAAAAAATAGGGCAATTTATGGTAAATAGTCTCTTCAAATATCTTGCCCATATTCGAGAGCAAGGATATCGGTCTATAGTTAAATTCCTCATCTATTTTCCTCTTCTTATAAATTGTTTTTATATGAGCATTTTTTAATTCCTTCGGATAAACCCCCGTCTAAAAAAACACAAATTTATTATATAAGATAAAGGTTTAGAGATATAGTGAGCAATCCCTTTAATTATGTGAACAGATAAGTTATCGTCACCTACCTATTTTGTATTCCTTAAATGTTTAATAATGTTCAATATTTCATCAGGACATGTTGGATTTAATTTTTTTTTATTTATAATTTATTTTCAAAGTCCCTGTTTCAGAGTTGTTTGGCTAGTTTTGTTACTAATTTTAATATGTTGCAATATGTATTAAAGAAGTGATTAGAAATAATTCCATCAATTTTAATCATATATAGCTCGCGTTTATGTCTACATGATATTCTAATACCCTGTGTAATCCAATTTTTATTAGTGCTATTTAAATAATATATGTTTTCACAAATATCGTATTGAAAATGTTTTCAACTACATATAAAAATGCACTATATGCCTCATTGACTGAATTATAACTGTATTCAGGTAACCAATCACTTCTTTCAACTTCTCTTTTGAAATTTCATCTTAAGAAGACTTACCTAATAACCATCATATTAAAAAAATAATACATTACACCTAGTTCTTCAACAGTTATTTAAAAACAAACGATTTCCAGGGGCGTCCGTAATGAACCCGTATCTCCGTCCCGTAAAGGGGGCCCTAGAAGAAAAGGTATATAGGTACTTGTCATATTATAGACAATATAGATATACAGGGCGTTAGGTAACCACGCGGCAAAAATTAAGGGGGTTATTCCTTGACTTATTCTAAGAATATTTTGTTGTATGATGATTTTTTTGAAGATATAGGGTGAACAAAATTTACGACATTAACAACATTTTATTATCAAAAAGTACATGTAAAGTTGCTCAATCGACAATAAATGTTAGAAATGACTTCCTCCAGCCTTGATACAAGCATTCAATCTTCTCGTCATTCACTGGCGAACTCTTTTAAACACACTAGGGTCGTTTCTAATTGAGTTACAACCAGCAATTATCCGATTTCGCAAATCATCCAAATTCTTCAATGGAGTAGCGTAAACTAATGACTTCAGATATCCCCAGAAGAAATAACACAGGCGGTTTAAATCCGGGGATCGAGCAGGACATGCGGACTTCGATCGAGCAGGCAATGCAGGCCCACTTCGATCAATCCAGCGATATCCGTATGTTGCTGTTAAAAAATCACGAGCAACCAAACTGAAATGCGGTGCCAATGTTGCCAATGGTACATCTTCCAGAAATTCAGGTAGCGTTGCTTCCAAAAAGTTGCGATACACCTCGCCGGTAAGTCTTTGTGATAGAAATACCGGTACAATTAGATAGTCACCTACAATTCCAAACCAAACATTCAACGAGAACTGATGTTGAAAACTATCTTCGCATACATCATGCAGATTTTAATCTGCCCACACATGGTTATTACGAAAATTCCTTATTGCGTCTCTTGCGAAAGTGCCTTCATCGGTGAAAAGAATTTGTGTCAGGAGTAGTAAAGTTTGCAATATCCATTAACATAATGCAATACGTGGAGGAAAATCAACAGGTAGTAGTGCCTGAACGCGTTGAATGTGGTATGGATATAACAAGTTGTCCTTAAGAATTTTCCAAACTATCTAGTGACTCACATTTAAAGTATTTGCAATTTTTCGCGTAGAATTACCAGGCTCTTCCTCTATCATGTCCAGCACATTCTGTTCCAATGGTACCGTTCTTACAGTCAGTGATCTTCCTGACCCTTCAGTTCGTTTCAATGTGCCTGTTTCACGAAGACGTCGATGAATGTTTTCGAAGATTTTTCGGTCAGGGATATTACGGGCTGGAAATCGTTCACTGTACAATCGCCTTGCTTGTAATGCATTGCCATCAGCAAGTCTATACATGAAGTGCATGCCAGTCCTCTCGGCGTTTGTATACATTATGACAGAGGATTTCACTTACTATTTAAGACACGTCAAACAGCCAAACGTCACTCAATCTGTGTAAACAAATGCGACCGATGAAATCCACTTACTAGATAAAACAGCCGTTCCAAGTGATCGAGATTGAAAAAAAAATTGTACTTGATAAACTCATTGACGTACACCCTACTTTTATTTACATTAATGATTTCAACAAATATCGAATATGGTTGTCGCAAATTTTGTTCGTCCTTGCATTTTTTTCGCATATTTACCTAACACCCTGTATATATATATATATATATATATATATATATATATATATATATATATATATATATATATATATATATATACTCAACTGTTTTATGATCAATCATAAAATCTCAATATCTCGAGAACCGAAGAGGATTGAATAATAATGAAAATAATTTTTCTTGTTGGAAATCAGAGTTAGAACAGGTAGAATTTTTTTCCAGAAGTTTGGTACATTGAACTATTACACCCTGTATATCTCTCTCATGTTCAGACTTTTAAGATCATAGTGAGGTATTTCATTTGGTTGTTTTCGATCTTTCCATTTAAATATGGGCATTTCATTTAAATAAACAAAATAAAATTAAGGTTAAACTGAATTCTATCTGCTTATCAACTCCGGTTCTATTAATGACTATAATTACCAGTCCAGAAAAGGGATAATTATAAGAGTTTGAACTTTACAAGAAAGGATGGCAATTAAATACCGTTTTTTTTCTTTATTTGTAAATAGCTGTTTTGTGAGGTGATGCTAGCAAATAATAAAACTATTAAAAATTTCTTTTGCGATTTTATTGCTTCATAACCAGTTAGTAAAGGTTGCCCGATGATTTCGTTAAAAGCATGCTTATACCGAAGAATAAAGTAAATATTAAGATTGCTTATCATAATTTTATATCCATATTTAGTGCATTCCGTTTCTTTATTATGATATCTGGAAGGAAACGAGAAAATTATCGCAGCAGTAGCCACTTATAGCGCAAGAGCTTTATAACTAAAAATACTGTATAGATATTATATAGCCGTAATTATGTAAATGGAAATAAGGAAGATAACTGAAGAACAATAAACAGGCACTTGTTAGTGTAACATTTGCCTATACGATTTAATTTAGTTATGTTTATTAGTTATAATATTCGTTTAATAGAGTGCCCCGGGCTGATATAAAAACACTTGCTTTAAATGTAAACTTACTATAAACTACTTCATAGCTATACGTTGTATCACAACTATGCTACTGCAGAGGTCATTTATATTCAATGTAGAAAATATTCAAAACAGAACATATTTGAATAGGCAATAGGAATGGGGGAATTTTTTAATAGAACTTATTGGTAGCTGTTTTTAATAATAATGTCTTGATTACTCAATCAAATGTTAAAGGATAGGGCGAAGTCTAGCTCAACGAGCCACTCATACTCAACCCGTATCCAAAAACCAATTACAATACATAATACTGACTTACATAATGTATATAAACATAAACTAATATTCTGTAGGCAAAAAATACAAATAATAACAATCTATATACAAAACTAAAACATAGAAACAAAACAAGTAATAACAAATAACGAATAACAAGGAAAATAACTAAAAAGAATCATCAATGAAAAAAAAAAAGAAATGAAGATAATCATAAATAACATACAAGGCTCTAAATTTAAATCTGATGTGGTTTCTGTAGAACATTAAGTGACATCTCAAATCTCTACTTAGAGAGTTAAACAATTTAGCAGCATAGTAGCTGAAAGAACGATGAAACATGGCTGTGTTATAACGTGGCACCACAAGAAGGGCACTGTGAAGAAGGTAAGAATCATGAATAATTCGGCGAAAACCCAATCTACTCCTAAGGCAAAGTGGAGAGTACGTAATCATTAAACGTTCATTATTCGATAGTAAGCTTTAACTAAATAAAGAGTCCATCCTTAACCACTCCAAATCAGTTATTTTCCCAGAAACATGATCAAACCTGCGCAAACCACATACAAAGCGGCAACAAGAATTTTGTATCTTCTGGAGACGGTAGCGGGTTACGACATCCAAGCAAGGAAAATACACAGTGATACAGTAACGTAAATTTGATATTACTAGACTTTCACATGGTGCCGTTTTCAGGTTAAAGGATAGTACATCTTTAGCAGAGTACAAAAGTTTTAGACTAGCATAACTTTGTCTTGTCAAATAAGTTATATGTTCAGAAAAGCGTAACCTTTCGTCAACAACCAAACCCAAAATTTTTGTACAGTTTACAATCTGGATTTTTTTGCTGATTAATGTACAGTTTTATTTGAGAACGTAGAAACTGCCTTTTCTTATTTGAGCTAAAATAATAGCTTTAGATTTGGTAGGGTTTAAATGTAGGCAATGATTTGCAGCGAATGGAGAAATATTGCAAAGATTTTCATTAATGGTCTTGGCCGCACGTTCATAATCATCGCACACGAACTCCTTGTACAGCTTCGTGTCATCCGCAGAAAATGTGGATTTAATGGTTTACAATAACTGCATGTAAATCGAATGTGTAAATTAAGAAAAGCAACGGACCCAATACGGATCCTTGAGGTACCCAGAACTTGTATTCAAGCTTGAAGATAACATGTTATTTAAAAATGTCCTCTGAGTATGATTGCTCAAGTGCATACGAAGAAAGCTAAGTGATGTTTCGTCAAAGCCAAGATATCCACCTTTAGCAATCAATACAGCATGATTAACCGTATCAAATGCCTTACTAAAATCCAACAAAACAAGAGCGGTCGCTTTTCCATCATCCATAGAATGACAAACATCGTCACATAGAGAAAGCAAGGAAGCTTCCGTACTGTAGCCCTTTCTAAAACCAAATTGAGTAGCAGAAAGTATATTAATATTAGTTAAATACTCATTAATTTGGTTATAAACAGCCTTCTCCAGAATCTTAGACAAAGTCGGCAACAAGCTTATTGGCCGTAGAGATCGCCAAGCTCAGACGGATTAGAATTTTTAGGAAGAGGAACTACAAGAGCCTCTTTCAACATTGAAGGGCAAAAAGCCACGCACCAAACAACAGTTTATGATATGACATAAATACTTGTCAATAGCAGGCATGCATAGTTTTATCATCTGCAGAGTCAAACCATCAGATCCTTTGGCATTAAATTTCATCACATGTATAATATTTAATAAATCAGATAGTACGACTGGTTTAAAAGTGAAATTAAAGGCAGCATTTTTTTTATTAGTGTTATAAAAATGTAGAGTAGTAGTTGATGGACTGATTGATTCAAAGACAGAGACAAAATATTTATTAATATCATCGGCATTATTTAGATTATGAGGAATACCAGCTGATATTTATATGAGACTTACGAATATTTAAACTTGTAACGGCATTAAATACTATAAAAACTGGAGATACTTTGATTATTCAAATATCTCAAATATGCCGCCTTTTCTCTACGAATAGCACCCTTTGTGAAGTTTCTAAGATGTTTGTAATATTCCCAACAATCAGGGCTCCGAAATTTTTTGTAATAAGACTAGGCTTTATCTCTTTGCTTCATAAGTTGCTTTATGCTAGTTGTTAGCCAAGGAGCACGTGGTTTGGAAATAAATACTTTCTTTTCCGGAGCGTGTCTGTTGAATAACGATAAAATGCTGAAAGTAAAAAAATCAACTTTTTTATCAATATCTGCAAATCGAAAAATATTTCTCCAAGGGATCTTATACAAGTGTACATTAAATTCATCCATGTTAAAATTTCTGAAATCCCGATAAACAACGAATTTTTGCACCTCTTTTTGAAATTTAATGCAAAACTCACAGAAAACCATATGACGGTCTGATATATGGCCAACATTCTTAGTTCCGATACCCTTATATATCTCCGGAGTACTTACAAAAATGGGATCAATCAATGTATCTGAATGATTTGTAATTCGTGTAGGCTCATTGATCAGTTGTTCTAGTCCATAAGAACTCAAACACCTGCTAACTTTGTTGTTGTAATTAAAAAAGTTAACATTCATATCACCGATAAGCAATATGCTGTTATATGAGGACGATAGAAATGACAGCCCACTATCAAGGTAACCTATAGTTCGATCGATATGGGCCTTCGGTGGACGATAAATAACACCTAGTACCAATATAGTATGCCCTAAAGAAATTTTTAATCACATATCCTCTAAAAAGACACTCTGCTCATGCAAATCCTGAGCAAATTGAAGTACTTCACATTTATAGTTGCTCTTCTCGAAAACTTCCACGCCGCCTCCATGACCATCTCTATCCCTGCGATAAAATCTTAACTCAGGTATGTTTATCGAATCATTCATAATATTTGACGACAGCCATGTTTCAGTTACAGCAAAAATATTAAAGAAGTTTTCCGCAATCAGAGCTGACAGCTCAGCAAAATTATTCAAAATGGATCTAACATTCAAATGGCCAATTTTTATTGAGCCAAAATCATTCGCCATAATTAATTTTATCCTTTAAACTAGATTCATAATGTAAGTAAATTGGACACGATTTACTACTTGCAGAGTGATTTACAGGCAAATTTCTTTTCAGTTTTTTATTATGATTAACACAGTTAATACACACTAAAGCATCAGATTTTCATTAATTCATCCTATGATCACCGGAACACTTAAGACAGCTTAGTTTTGCTTTACAGTTCTTCTCAAAATGGCCAAATGTACAACATTTATAACTTATTATTTATTTTGTTTTTAAATTTTAGTTTTTATTTTATAATTTTAAAATATGAAATACGACTCTGCACCATTATTTGCCATCGTAAAGCTTAGTTGACGATGAACATTTGAGATGGCCAAAAACGGCAATCACGGTCGATAACATTGAAAAAGTTAGGCGATCGCCGAATTAAGGTTAAAGAGATTGCAGAGGCTGTGGGTATCTCGAAAGAACGTATTTGTCATATATTGATTGAAGATTTGGGCATAAAAAACTTAAGACGGAGTTATCGCATCGATTAATAACTGTGGATAAAACCACCACATTCCTGCAACTAAAGCCCAGTCGAAAAAGTTGACTGGGTGAACGACGGGTGAATTGACTTGACCGGGAAAGAGTGATGGCGACTGTTTTTTGGGATAGTCGTCGGGTTGTCTTAATGGACTATCTTGAAAAAGTAAAAATAGTTACTTTATAAAAACCTGCTTCTCTGGTTTTATTTGCCATAAAAGAATTCGGCATTTCTTTTTTATTTTTTTGTAACGTCTACGTCGTAAGTAAATAAGTCTACGTAAGTAAGTTTTCTTTTTTTTTATTCCTCTACAAAGCTGTATTGAGGAGAACCAATTGTCAGCTGTTATATTTCAATTAGTTTCCGATATAACAGATAATAAACGTAAAAGCGACTGAGTCGAGTTGATCAATTTCTTTTCTTCATGTGTCAGCCCAATACCATCAGAATCATTTTCAGAATAGATGTATGGATTATAACGATAACTCGTTTTTACATCTGTCAAACACATTAACTTTAATCTTTATTTTGTCGGTTTATTAGCTACAGTGAATAAAAGCTTTGATAGTTACAATAAACATATTAAAAAGTTCAGATATAGTGGCTAATCGATTTTTGTTTTTACATTATCTGCTCGATTTTTTGAAATCGTCAAATCTTAGGGCTGCTAGAATAACAGAAAATTATTTTTTTGACCGCTCTAAAAATTTCCCGACCTCTACCTCGCAAATCTATCTACCTCTACCTATCACTCGCAAATATCGATCTCAAATCTCTCGGTTTGATTTAAATATAGCCGTAAACAATAACAAACAGATAAAAGCTCGAAGTTTAATTTCATCCAAATCAGCAACAACATAAGAATGACTAATTGAGAAATTGAATAATTGAGAAAAATTGAGTTCCATACAACCAAACAATCATATTAACACTATATTGTTATCCACGTACAGGAGGTAGACGAATTACAAAATTATATTCCGGTGTTCTTACATTTTTGGTAGGTTCTATATTTGTCCATTTGAACCTATTTGTACTGTAGTAATAATTATGTTCACCTTTCTCTGTTCCTTTATTTTTATTGCCGTTTGCAACTTCTTAGATGCACTTAGATCAGTATCAATTTCGTTATACCATTTTTCCAAAGCTTCTTCAACATCTGGATCATTTCGGCATACTGATTTGCGCGATTTTGGAGTTAAATCATTCATTATTAACTTCTGTAATAAAATAAACTTTGTTACATAGTTAATGTTGTGAGGTCTTAGAGACTGCTTGCAAAATTTGAAATTAAATAATAAATGCATACCTGAATTTACCGTGCAATCCCCTCAACAGGGCCCATATAACTAATTTGATTTATTGATTTATAGGAAGGTACGCAAGCGCTTATACCGGTAGAGTTATTAGAAGTAACGGAATACAAACATTCGAAGCGTTAAGCGTCTCATAGACCGCACAATACTTAAGGGTTAAGCGAATTTTGAACCTATTCAACCAGCCCTTACTTTTCTTGAATAACTTTATTTCCTCTTCGTTCTTTCACTCACAAATTTAAAGCTTTTTCTACTTTAACTAACACTCTCTTACGCACTGTACGCAGCTTTGCAAATTGGGACACAGTGAAAAAACCAGCAAATTATCAATTTAATTCTTCATTATTGATGCCGTTACTAATACAAGTGTACTAAAAAAAAATAAGAAAATATTAACCAACTTTCCTTTGTTGCCTTTTTGTAATATTAAAAAGAAAATAAATTACTCTATACGGATTTATTAGTTTTAAATTAACATTTAAATAAAAATATTTACTCATCAGTAGATTGAAGTTCGTTTATAAAACACTTAGCGGTACTATAATCAAAATATTCCTCGATATAATCCAAACTCAGACACGGTGATAATTTGAATGTAACATTGCAGTGGAGCACCTAATTAGATGTTAAACTATAACTTGAGGCTGTAGAACAACTCCAATTATTAAAAACCGATTCATTTATAGGTCATTGAACCGAAGAGAAAAATAAAAATATGTTTATTTTTTTTTTGTAGAATATTTCAAAGTATTGCTTGAAGTCTTAAGTTAGACGTCCTTAGATTGGATGGTAATTAACTAAATTTTTATACGGTGTCTCGGTAAAAAATCGTTATTATTGTTTTTTTAATTCTGAGAGTAATTTTATTAATTAAAAACAAATAATTTTCAATACAAAGACTATAGTATGGTCGCATAATATGGTTCGAAAGTATCTAAGGATGAATTATTCGATCCCAAGACGTTATTTGTTCTTGTAATTATTAAGAAAAGAATTGGGTTATCATATTTGGATGATTATCATTGTTAATATTATGGGAAATCCGTTCAAATCAAATCATAAATATACACGGAATATTATCTTTTTATACAAAATATTACAATAATATTATAATTATTAACCATACGTAGGATTACAGAGTTGTTAGGGACCTTGATGTCTATATGAATAAGAATGTCGTTTGATCTCATATTGACATACGTACAAGAACATTTTTATTATTTGTAATCAGGGGTACGTGGTTTTTGTGAGTATTAAGCAAGTCCTGGTTTGATCATATGGCCAGTTGTATTAAAGTACCAGTGTCAGTTTGTCCTTAAATGTTTTAAAATCTGGTGCTTGCTTTGTAGGTTTGTGAATGTAAATCATTTCGAGCATTTCTTTTCGAAATAAAGGTTTTTTTTAATGATTTCTTTAAATTCTTCCGGAAACGAGACTGTTTTTTTTTTAGATTAACCGAATTTCGAACCCATTCAATGAGCCCTTCTTTCATCTTCTGTTTCACTTTGTGGCCATATGTCTCCTTAGAGAGTCAATGATTTTTGTCGTAAAGTGTGGCCATCAATGCGAAAACGTGTCGTGTCACGTCTTCCGCTCACAATAAAGCATTAGTATTATTAATATTACTATTCAAATTTTCAAAGGCCCGCCTTCTAAGATTCCATTTCAGAACATTTTAAGTATGTATTATCTACTCAAACTACATTTCCTGACCTATGCGTTAAACCAGAAGAAAAACAACGGTTTTTTATTCAGAGCTCCAATTTTGATAAATCTGGGTATAAGAACGTCAATATATTTACATTATGTATGTAAATTATATGCTCGAGGATCGTTAGCTAAATTATGATTTGGGAAATTTAGTTTCAAATACGAGATTTGTACGGGGTGACCCACATCAGTAGTCGAGAATTAAATTAATCAAATTGGGCCAAACTTAAGATCAACGACAGGAGATATAACATAAATGTTAACATTATAAAACACATTGTAAACAAATATAGTAACTCTCTCCTATAACGTGCACGTTTATAACGCATTCGCGATTATAACATTCCGCATAATACTCCGTGCCTTTATTATGAAACTTTCAATAGTTTTTGTTTTTTTATAACGTACTCCCTTGTTACATATTTCTGATTTAAAGAATCATAATTCTGATTCCTCACATAGCAGTAATTTATTTTTGTGTGTGCTCTTTATTAACGATTTGCTATAGTGCGCTTTAAGCGTAGGTGCTCGCCATTTTTTGTTTTGGTTTTAGCATCAGTGTATTTCTTAAAATTTCTTTATACTAAGTGACCTCACACTTTATACTAAGTGATTTAGTATGATTTTTTGAGCGATTGTAATTTACTTTACTTGTTGAACATGTGTTGCAATGTGTTTAGTCCTTGGCAAATATCTTATTCATGTCTTTATTTCGCTATTTTATGAGAGGTTAAACTTGCTTCTTGTATACCAAGGCTCGTTCTTCTTCAAATTAACTGTTAGTTAACTGTGTGTGTGTGTGTGTGTGTGTGTGATTTTTTTGCTTGATTCTGTGCACCAATGATTCAAAAGTTTTATTTTATTCCAAAGTAGGTGGAGTCTCGCTCACTTGTTTCCTAGTCTGTCTTATTGGTCTTGTCTTATGTCTTGGCCAGTAGTGGCCAAACTTTTCATGATATATTTTAAAAAGATGGCATTGAGGAGCCCTGACCTCAAATCAAAACTATGGATCCGATATGTTGACGACATTTTTGTCATCTGGTCTTTTGGTAAAAAAGAATTCGCCTAATTTCCACAGCCATTTAAATTCCGTTCACGAAAAAATTAAGTCCACATTAGAAATCGAAGAAGACAAAAAACTTCCCTTTCTAGATATCTTGATAAGCAGGTCTCAAGATGGACGCTTACAACACACAGTTTACCGGAAGCCAACCCACACGAACAGATATCTGAGTGCAAGGTCGCATCACCATCCAGCACAACTACAAGGGGATGTTAACACCTTGATTTCTCGGTGTCTCAGACTATCCGACGACACCAACCGAGAAAAGCACAGTAGTTACTTAGCCTATAACATAAAGACGGTTATTGAGTATCAGAACAACCAATAGAAGCGAAATGAATACGAAAATAGGCCCAGGTAGCCTAGGTAACAGTTCTGCCTTATATCAAAAGTGTCACAGACCACATTGGACGATTGCTTCCCAGATATAATATATCAACCGCATAAAACAATAAAATCAGCTATTACAAGTCCCAAAGATCAAATTATTTTAAAAAATCAGAGCGTATACAGCATATCTTGCGGGATTTGAAACATGGCATACGTGGGACAAACCAATAGTTAAGAATATCAGCCCGGCTCGAAGAACAAAAAATTGGCGGTTAGAAATAAACAAACCATATCGGCTTTGTTCCAACATCATCTACAAACAGGCAACAAAACATCCCGAATTACAAGACCAGAACCATCCGCGAAACAAAAGAGATAGAAAAATTCGGACGCATAAACAGAAGAGATGGTGTTCTCAATATACAATAATGTGTGGACATTTGCGGTAAACCGGTATCCACTCCAGGATTGCCTTGGTTCATCTGTCATCCCATCGCCTCGCTGTATGGCCTACCCATGCGACATCACGTGTCTCTCGGGACCGGTTTCTAGCCTTTCAGCCGCCATCAGCCGAGCTCCAGACGAACGCAAGGAAAGCAGTTCGGAGAGACGATCGGGGCCAGACCAGATCAACTGGCCATTTTAATGACGGGTCGTGATCGCACACAACTCACGCCATTATACGGCGAATGCTCGTAGCAGTCAGGACCGATCGTAACATTCTGCCTGGAACCTCGAGTTTAGTACCAGGTTTGCCCACAAGGTAGCGTAACGGAACCGTGGAGGGAAATATTACAGAAATCTTTCACCCTTTCTCCACGTGGTGCCAAAATGTCAACCATGCGACGTCACGTGTTTCTCGGGACCGGTTTCTAGCCTTTTAGCTGTCATCAGCCGAGCTCCAGATGAACGCAAGGAAAGCAGTTCGGAGAGACGATCGGGGCCAGACCAGATCAACTGGCCATTTTTATATGTATATTACAGATTATATATATATATATATATATATATATATATATATATATATATATATATATATATATATATATATATATATATATATATATATATATATATATATATATATATATATATATATATATATATATATATATATATATATATATATATATATATATCTATATATATATATATATATATATATATATATATATATATATATATATATATATATATATATATATATATATATATATATATATATATCTATATATATATATATATATATATATATATATATATATATATATATATAAATATAAAATTTGAAACGCCCGTTTTACAGAACGGGCCGTCTCAAATTTAGTTTCAAGTATAGCTTGTACCTGGTATACTCATGCATTGTAGAACCAGCCCTTAGTATTCTTGTGTACGAAGATATAATGAAAAATTATATTTTTCGGTATATGGCGATGGCATATATCGAGACATAGTGTCCTTTTCATAATGCTCTATGATTTTTATTTGTTTTTTTGAAGTCTCCGAAAGTGGATTGATATTGTTGATTCAATACTATTTTCTTGCGCCGATAAACCGTCATATAAATCGAGGAAAAGTTGAAGTGGTATGGACTCTGCTCCTTCACATTTTAAGGTGAGTGTATTGAAGTTCGATATCGTCGAACCAGCACAAAGGATTCTCCGCGATCAAGATGCCCTATTGAGGTCACTAATGAGGAAATGGCCAACAAAATCATTCAGTAAAGGATATGAGAAAGTAATGAATTCATTGAGTGCTGGATTTGCTTACTGCGGACTAATTGAGTTACCATTTCAGAGTGGTGTTTAGACATATAAGCGAAATGAACATTTAGACATATAAGCGACATGAACATTTAGGTACAACACACCAGAAATGAAGGAACATTCAAAACGAACGGGAAAACCCTTCCACAGGACAAAAGATCTGTTTCCTGGGATTCGCCCAAGACTATCTTCATTGGCTATTTCGAAATGGGAAATATAATCGCGAATAATATGCTGCATTATTGCTCACATTTCACAAAAAGCTTAAAAAAATTAACTTGTCAAAGGAAAAACTGCTGTGTTACCACTATAATGCACCTGCCTAATCGTCTGCCATTGTAACAGTGAAACTGATCAATTTGCACTACGAATTAATGTTGCATCCACTTTATTCTCCTTACTTAGTCTCCGCCGCTCCGCTTTCCAAATGACTTGTTGGAAAGAAATTCACATCAAATGAAGAGATCAGCGCCGAAACGGAGGACTATCTTGCATAGTTCGTCAATTCGTACTTCTTGTAAGTCATAAAATAGTTAGAAAATCACTGGGCGAAGTATGTCTATCGAACTAAGTTGAAAAATAAATCGATTTTCGATCAAAAACATAACATTTCATTTATGTTAATTAACTTAGGTTAGTTAAGTTTATTCGTCAATTTAACCCTTACCTGGTCTGGTGCCTTTTTTGTCATTACGCGAATTCAGGGTCTGTCAGACACCTACTTTTAAACTTTGGGTTTTTTTACGTTTGATCATTAATTAAACGCGCTAAAAATACCCGCAAATGCTATAAATATACCCTGGCGGGGCGGCGTGGTGAAAAAATACTCTAGTTGATTACAAATATTCATTTTGTTTTATTACAAGAAAAACAAAGGCATACCAGGCTAAAAACACATGTAAAGCAAAAAAGTACTGACTAATTTGTGAAAAAAATATAATATAAAATGTCACAAAAATTAGGGAGTTGGCAAAGCAAAAATAAAAGTACTACAATTTTATTTTGAGCATTGTTGTGGACAAATTGGTTTTTGACATTTTATGCACATAAAACTGTGACGCGGTTCGCTGTGTACGGGCACAAAGAGCATTTTCTTTTCCTCTCTAGTTTGTCACGCATTTGTGGACTAATTCTTACAGTAGTTTTGGAACAATGCAAGTTTTTATGACTTGTTTCAGTTTAATATTTAGATAAGGGGAAGATTCTCGGTGTATCAGCTCCAGTCTTATCAGTGTCAAAGCAGTTTGCTTTATAAAGTCAAATTTCTGTATATATTCCGCATTTTTGCAACAATTGTATAAAATATAGCTGTTGGCTATAGCGATGTTGACTATTTGAAAAAATATAGCAAGAGGCCATCTATAACATTTTCTCTTACAGCTATAGGTGACACATTTTTGGTCCATTGAATCGACCCCACCTTTCGTATTGTTGTAAAAGTCTATAATTTCTGGTAAACTTTTGCCTCGTTTGTTTGTAATTTCAGAAACTTCATGGTGCATTGAAGAAATCAAAATGACATATTTATCTTTTTTCGGCACATGGATTATGAGGGTAAAATTATTATTGTAGTCAAATCCATATAAGGTGGACCATACTTCTGTTCTTACTACTCTTTCTTTATTTTTTCTTTTTGATGGAGGGGGCGGGGGCAAAAATTCTTCTGGAATTTCACTCTTATTTTTTTCATTGTCCCGACATAGGTTAGGTTAGGTTAGGTTTTTTCTCTTCTTCGATTCTCTTACAAGCCCAACAGATGAAAAGTAGTTGTCGGCAGAGACATTTCTATTTGAGTTTTGTAAGCTTCAGCACAGACTCAGCTGGTATCAACATTTTTTTTTCTTCAGCAGTTGTCCCTTCGCCATCAGCACCTCTTCCGGTATACACATATGCATCATAAAAATAACTAGTTCGACCATCTGTCAGTGCCATTACTTTGATACCATATTTGTTAGGTTTGTTGGGCATATACATCCTAAGTTTACACCGACCTCGAAAGGGGATAAGTCTTTCATCAACGCAAGTGTACTCCCCTAAACAATACAGCTCTTTACAGTTGCTTACAAACTTGTTATAAATGAAAGAGATGGCTGCAAGGGCATCAGTTTTTTTTTCTTTCTGTTCCCGTAGTGTTATCATCAAACCGAAGAGTTTGAAGAAGTACTTCAAACTTTCTCTTAGCCATAGTTGCGCGGAAAATTGGCCGCCCTGTCTCGTCACTTTTGAAGAAGGACGACATGGCTTCACTATTTGATTTGAACATTGATGTCAATAAACACAAACCAATAAATGCTTTCATTTCAATAGTATCGGTATCTCTAAAACGATAACGGTTTTTTGTGGTAATGACTCTTTTACACTCCGCATTTTTTGGTTTGTTCGTAGAATGATTTCATCCAACATGTTTATATTTATGAGCAATAAGAAAATATCTTCAAGTTTAGGATTGTCCCCTAATAAACGCACTGGGTTCAGTGCACCAGGGAGTTTTCTAACTACATTATGACTCAAAGTTGTCCTGTTTGGGGGAGGAGGAGTCTTGCTCCACGTATGACAATTTCTTTTCCCATGGTAAAGTTGACGTACTGGTTGTTGCTGTTGAGGAAGGGGAGGAGGTTGTGCAGACGGTGGTTGTCATCATCTGAAACGTCAGAGCCACTTTTCTCGGAATATATTTCGTTCATTATCTCCTTTGTGTTAAGGGGTTGAAAATCGGGATCGTCACCTGAATCATCAATTGAAAAGTCCCCATCATCGTTAAAAATTATATTTTCAAGTTGTGGGTCATCGAAACGAACTCGTTTACTGGGCCCAGGTTCATCCATGGCTCCTATAAAAATTAAAATTTATTTATAAAATAAGCATTACCAATAATAAAAGCCTACTAAAAAGATTATACGAACCAAAAAAAAGTTGATGTGGTGACACCTAAATATATACCTCGTATGGACCGTGTCTGTGACATAGTGTGAGTTTAAAACAATTCAATTCAATAAAAACTAATCAAAACAAAGGTAAAATGACCAAAAAAGAGCACGGTGATACGTCTCAATAAGTAATGGAAAGGTACTGAGATGCTAGATCAGGTTGGTCAAACAGTGTTGCCAACACAATAATTAAAATTATCGGAGGTGTCTATCAGACACTGAAGACCAGGTAAGGATTAATTTTCTTACGAATTTGATGAAATTGAAATATGACATACAGTGTCTTCTGTTTCATTAAAAAACCATTTTTTTGACGGATTTTGAAGCGAGATACTGTTAATTATAGTATACAAAATTAATATGCGGGTTCGCGATACAACCAGTTTGATGCGAAACGAAAAGTTAGAAAACTCTTGGATTAAATGGGATTTTTTTTATCGATTGGTTGAATTTTTTTTATCAATGAACGTGTAGTGGAGATATTGGGAGGGATATACGTCGTAGCTTGGCAGCATATTATTATGTTGAAGAAGAATGTATTGTATTCATAATGAGCAAGTTAATCAAGAAAAAAATAGCAAGAAAATGTGTAATCAACAGAAAATAAGAAAATAAGTACCAACAGTGAGAAATATAAACAACTTTCTTTTTGACGCTTGTTTGAATAACCTAACCTAACCAACAAACATCTCACTGCATACACAGACGGAACTGGGCGTACGCTCCGTACAACATTAATATTTATTGACTGTGGTAATTTTCGGTCGTAAATATTTTCGGCTCATAGTAAATTCAATACACACGCAAGTTGGGGTGGACCCAGTGTGAATGTTTAACTCTATTCTTGATAATATGCATTTTACCAGTTGGAAAATAGTTATGACACAACAATCATTACAAGATAGATCCTATATTGAATTAAGACCTAAACGTTTCTCATTAGTTATTTTTTATAACGAGAGAACTTTTTTATATTTTCAACACTTTACATTTTTTCCTAACTCATCTAGCTCCATAATCGGTTGCCCAGTACACAGGTTAGGAGAGTCTTCAGTTTTTAATTTTTTACGTCATTCATTGCCGATATAGTTTTTTGCGTTTATCAAGGACCTTTTGCTTTGCAAATTGTAACGGCAATAACATGACCAAGAGAACGTATATACACAACGCATAATATATATATATATATATATATATATATATATATATATATATATATATATATATATATATATATATATATATATATATATATATATATATATATATATATATATATATTATTATTATTATTATTATTATTCACGTATGGGCCCTGGTGGACCACGTCAAGTACAATTAAAGGCGTTTGTTGTTTTTAGCCTTCCTTTGCGCCCACACTAATTTCATTCTTTCGCTATGAGCTTTTTTCCTTTTGTCAGACCAAGTTGTTCCAGTCTTCCTACATTTTTCTCTCTGGCCAACCTCCAAACGTCAACCTTGTGTCTGAAACAGCCTCTATCCTGAATTTCACTTTGTGTAATATTTGCTGATCTTAGGTCCTCTTTAATTGCAGCAATCCATTTAATTATTTCTACTTTAGCTCTACTCCTATTTTCATAAAATTCGACTATTTTTCTAGTTAGCCTACTCGGATTCATCCGTTTTATGTGTCCGTAAAACTTAAGTCTTCTTTTTCTCATATCGCTATGTATGTATATCTGTGTATTGTTTGATTTCTTGGTTTTCTCGAAGTTGGTATATTGTGCTATTTATTTGTTTGGGGCCGAGGATTTTTCTTATGATTTTTCTTTCCTTCTTTTCAATGTCCTCGATGTCCCTCATTCTATTCAAAATGAGCGTTTCTGCAGCATATAGACATTCTGGCTTAATAACTGTGTTGTAATGTCTCAGTTTTGCGTATTTAGATTGGCATTTTTTGTTGTAAATATTTTGTGTAAGTTTAAATGCCGTTTCCATTTTTTTGACATATACCCTTATTGGCCGCTTTTTCCAACACATTTTCCATGATTATTTCACCCACATATATTTGAATTGAGAGACTCGTCTGATGTTACCATATTTTGTTTTTAGAAATGGCGTTCCTAGTCTGTTGCATGTCATGTATTGTATCTTTTCAAAGGAAATTTGGAGTCCTCCCATTTCTGCTATTTATTTTAGGATTTCAATCTGTTTCTGTGCCGTTAATACATCTTGAGCTAAAATTGCTAGATCATCAGCAAATGTCAGACAATCAATTTTGATGTTGGTTCTCCCCATTTTAATGGACTGGTTAATATTCAGGGCCGACTTTTTTTTCACGCCACTCCTGTATTATTTTTTTCTAGAACACAGTTAAATAAGAGTGGCGAGAGTCCATCCCCTTGTCTCATTCCAGATTTAATTTCGAACGGCTCTGAGATGTCACCCATGAATTTAACTTTTGACCTTGTGTTAGTTAACGTTGCTTTAATAATTGCCAGCGTTTTCAGATCTAGTCCTTGTTCTTTCAAGATTCAGAATAAAGATTCGTGGTCAATAGAATCATATGCTTTTTTGAAATCCACAAATGTACAGACGAGATTTTTATTGTACAGTTTTTGATGTCTTAGAATCAACTTTAAATTCAGGATCTGTTCAGGGCAGGATCTGCCCGGTCGAAAACCTGCTTGATATTCACCAATGTTAGGTTCTAACTGTCCCTTTGTTCTATATAAGCATTCGATATAAGCATTGACAACGTTGCCACATTTATTTTCTTTAAAAGTGTGACTGTATTAGTGCGTAGGACTTTAGTTTTAGCTCGGAATTTCACGAGTGAAATTTTAAAAGTTATCTGATTTTTTATCTGGACTCATAAATTGTCTTGTCAACGTTGCCACATTTATTTTCCTTAAAAGTGTAATTGTATTAGTATGTAGGGCATTACTATTAGCTCCGATTGTGACGAGTGAAACCTTAAAATCATCTGATTTTTTATCTGGGCTCATAAATTTCCTATCAAAATTGCCCCATTTATGTTCTTTAAAAGTGTGATTGTATTAGTGTGTAGATTTACGTTTAGCTTCTTTTATTACGAGTAAAACCTTAAAAATATCAGATTTTATCTGGCCTCATAAATTACCTATCGAAACAATACCATTTGTGCTTTGTACCATTTATACAAACAAATGTTTCTAAAAGAGTTGATAAATCAAAAATAAAAATAAACAAATCGAAGAACTTTTATGTTGACATAAATTTTACAAATTAATAAATATCTTAAAATTATTCTTCTTCCATTTAAGCTACTTCAATTTTCACTCATTAACAAATATAGTAGTGCTAAAGAGACAAATTCGAGACAAACAGTATAACTAATTAGGTACAATTTAAGTCTCTTCTACAAAATGACTTCTTGACAGAACTAAACATCTAAGGCGTCGTAAATAATGTTCATAATTAAATAATCTATTTATTAAACGATTCCTGGCTGGTAAAATAAATAAAAACATATATTACGTTTCTTCTAGCAGTTGTAGAAGCGACCAGCAAGAACAAAAAGGGTATGCTACACACCTTTTTACCATTAATAACTTTACGACCACAGTTTCTGCTTCAGAATGGATTTGCGTAGGCTTAAGTGTAGATAACTCAGTTGGAGGATGATTAAGAAAAAAATCTATTCACGTCATTTGTTTGGTTGAATATTTATTTAGAAGGATATAAGTGTGCCTGCAACAATCTTAAGTTTTGATCTACTTTTCGTTCGATTTCGAAGTGTAACGCAGATAAATTCCACTTAAAAATCCATCATCGTATAATTAATTTAATTGGAATACTAACAACGGTTATTAATAATTCTATCGCAATGAACTTTTTATAACTAATGTGGGCGTTTCTTTAATGATTATAAGATAACGTCGTCATTATATTTTTTTGTTAGTTTTCAACAATTTTTTTGTACGACAATATATAATACTCGCATAAGAAAAAAACAAAACTATACTCCGCCACGGTTTTGTGAAACACACTGTATAAATTAAATTAATTTTAAATTATGTAGCCTATTTAGTTGTACAGCTCTTACACTTAAACTGTTTCTCTATCTCCAACCATTATCAAGATATTAACCGATATCGCACTATTGGGGCATCCTGTGTGTGTGTGTGTGTGTGTGTCTATATATATATATATATATATATATATATATATATATATATATATATATATATATATATATATATATATATTTATCATCATCATCATCATCATCATCAGCCCATGTCGATCCACTGCATGATGAAGGCCTTTTCAGCATGTTTCCAACTTACATGGTCCTGGGCTTTCTTCTGCCACTCTGGTCCAATATACTTAACGATGTCATCAATCCATCGTGCTATCGGTTTTCTTCGCGGACGTTATCAAGCAGTATCCACTCCAGGATTGCCTTGGTCCCTCTGTCTCCCATTGCCTCGCTATATGGCCTGCCCATCTCAATTTCAATTGCTTTATTCTTCCAATGATGTCACAGACTTTCGGTTCGCCAGCCTATTGAACCAAATGGTTCGCCAGCCTATTGCAGTTCTAGTATGCGTCTTTGCAGCTCCTCTGGAGCTTGTGAAACGAGAACGATATCATTTCCAAATAAGATGGTTTAAGTTTGCACCATTGATCTTTACACCATCCTGTTCCCAATCCAGTTTACGGAATACTTCTTCAAGGCCAGCCGAGAAAAGAATAGATGATATTGTGTCATCCTGCGGTACACCTCGTTCTACATTAATTACCACTTCAAGATCATCAAGGTGAATTGGCTGTAGCTCCATCATATATCGATTCTAATAGGTTTATATATGCACTATCTATCCGTTGGCCAAGCAATGCATCCATTATTGCATACTTTGAGATGGAGTCAAATATATATATATATATATATATATATATATATATATATATATATATATATATATATATATATATATTTTAGGGTGAGCAAAAAAAAACGAATTTATGGCCTTAAAAGGACCGATTTGCTGAGAAAAAATTCTACCCTCGGGAAAACTTTTAGTTTAATTTTAAATGGTGTCGGTCGTTATTCGAAATTTTCTATTTAAATAACATACAAACAATTTTTTCTTCATTAAATATGCTATAACTTTAAAACCACTTCAGATAAAAAAATGTCTATTCTTGTTTTTTCTAATTTCTATTTTTCTAATTGCATATTTTTTAGGGCATTAAATTCTCTAAAAAACCTCAGAGTTAATTTTTTAGACTGGATAATTCAAATAAAAAAAGCAGAAATATGCAGTTTTAGCAGCAAATTTCTGCTTTCAATTTTCATAGTCTGTAAGTATACGCATTTTTGAGTCTAAATAATTAACTCTGGGATCATTTTTTTAGAGAATTCAATGCTCTACAACAATATGCCTAGGAAAAATTTTAATCTCAAACGGTTAAATAGTTATAGCATTTTTAGTGAAGAAAAAATTTTTTGCGTGTTATTTAAATTGAAAATTTCAAATGGTCACCGACACCTATTAAAATTGAACTAAAAATTTTTACCAATGGCAGAATTTTTTTTCTCAGTAAATAGATTTTTTGGCTCACCCTAATATATATATATATATATATATATATATATATATATATATATATATATATATATATATATATATATATATTTATATATATATATATTGTTTTATTTACGTTTCAGTTTAATAATAAACCATCTTCAGAACAACTCTACAATATACATTATTTTTATAAAATATACGAATTTATATCTAAAAATCTATATATAATTTATATCTATATTTTTTTATATAACAAAAATGTCATATTTCTTTTAAAAAAAATTTTAGATATAAAATTGTATATTTTATAATATTAATGCATATTGTAGAGTTGTTCTGGAGATGGTTTATTATTAAACTTAAACGTAAACAAAACAATAAAAAAATAATTATTTAATAATTGACCGAGAATTCCAAAAAAAAAGAAAAAAAATAATATTAAACGGTCACGAATATATATATATATATATATATATATATATATATATATATATATATATATATATATATATATATATATATATATATAATTAATTATTCCTATAGGTTCCTCTTACATAGGTCCCTCGAACAATCTCTGTCCTAAAATCCTTCGTAATTTATTTTTACTTCTTACCGAGTCGGTAATTGTTCGCCTTTGTGATGATTTATTAAATTTCTTTTTTATTAATAGCATCAGGAAATCAAGGCACCGAATCTAATTATTGTGCGATATTCTTGGAAAATCAATTTAGAGAATATAAACTACGTGATAATACTGTGCGTGTTAGGCCAATCACGTATAAACCAAGCCTAAATTTAAAAAATCTAACAATTGAGGTTAATAAAAAAAAATCGATTATCTTTTTTATTCTTGTAAACTTCATATATTGCAAGTATTTAATGATATATAATATATTATTTATACATCTGGTGTATTGTTTTGTTGTATAGGCATGTAATAAATCTTACAGAGACAATCATAAATAATGGGGTGTGTCGGGAAATAATTTTCACGGAATGAAGGATCAAAAACAAAACGTGTTTGCCCGTAGAAAAAAAAGATTTTTGGAAGAATTTTTACTCGGTTCTTCATATGTTTATATATATATATATATATATATATATATATATATATATATATATATATATATATATATATATATATATATATAAAAATATATAATAAATATATAGAAGATCTTGACGTTTTGAATAAGCCCCTGATTTTTCAGAAAGCGCTAGCAAAATCCGCTAACAAACAATCCTGCTAACAAACAATACCACGAAACCACCAAAACAAGCGACTCCATGGAGTTAAGACTCGCACTGAAGACACGTCAGATGTTGGCCTGCCTCTCCTCCAATGAGAAAGCTAATATGTTACCAGATCGAACTCAAAGTAAAGCCTCTAGCCTAATTACTTTATTTACACACCTCATATATACAAAATAATCGTTAATTTTATGTTTCAAAGATATTCCACCAGACTCTTGGCGTAATATCTTTTGAACAAATACACTTAAAAGAGATGTATATATATATATATATATATATATATATATATATATATATATATATATATAAATAATATCAATCAATAAAATCAATAAATCTATGATATAATAAACCATGATATAAATATTAATGACTTATAGCTTGTTAAAAATATTAGTAATAATAGTATAATTGCAATAGTATAATAAAAATACTTAACTTAGCTTAAAACCTCGAAAACTTATTCAAAAGAGACTGCTAATACCAAAGTTCGACCCTACGGAAATAAAACCAACCCTAACAGAAGAGCTTGAAAAAAAAAACCAGCACAGAACTGGCAAGAATTGAAACAGAAAATTATTAAAACAGCCTTATAGATGGTTCCTTTACAAAAACGTAGAAAACATCCGTGGTAGAATGAAGTTTGCGAGCAAGCAGTAGTAAGCCGAAGTAGAGCATTCAAATATTGGAACAGTCAAAAACAGAAATAAATTATAACGTTTTTTTGGAAGTAAGAAAAGAAACATCGAAGCTAATTAGACAAACTAACAGAAAATATGAAAACAATCAACAAAAAGATTTCCAAAAAAATAACACCCGAAACTTTTTCAAAACATTTAAAACTAAATTAACAGGCTATCAACCCCAAAGTCTTTGCTTCCAAAAGGAAAACGGACGATTAGCTCTAAATAACCAAGGCAATTGCAAAGAACTTGCCAAATATTTTGAATTACTAAACTGTCCTGAGCCCGTAAGCCAATTACCAACACTAAACCCTAAACAAACAAACTCAGATTTATTACCACCGAATGAAGATGAAATAATTATAATCAAGGCAAATCAAGCAACTTAAAAATAACAAAGCTTCTGGTGAAGATGGAATCACTGCTGAACTTTTGAAATCCGCTGGTCCATGTACAATCAAGGAAATAACCAAAATTCTACAAGAAGTTTGGCGAACCGAACGGATTTCGGAAGATTGGAAAGATGCTCTAATCCATCCACTACACAAGAAAGGAGATAGAACGGATGTAAACAACTACAGAGGGATATCTCTTCTCCCAGTTTGTTACAAGATTCTATCTCAATGTGTACTAGACAGAGCACAGGGGCAGTTAGAACCTAAAATTGGTCAATATCAAGTAGGTTTTCGACCGGGCAGATGCTGCCCTAAACAGATCCTGAATATAAAGTTGATCCTAAGACATCAAAAACTGTACAATAAAAATATCGTCTGTAGATTTGTGGATTTCAAAAAAGCATATGATTCTATTGACCGCAAATCTTTATTCCAAATCTTGAAAGAACAAGGACTAGACCTGAAAAAGTTGGCAATTATTAAAGCAATATTAACTAACCGAAAGTCAAAAGTTAAATTCATGGGTGACATCTCAGAGCACTTCGAAATTAAAACTGGAGGGAGACAAGGACATGGACTCTCACCACTCTTATTTAACTGTGTTCGAGAAAAAGTAATACAGGAGTGGCGTGAAAAAAGTCAGCCCTGAATATTGACCAGTCCATTAAATTGGAGAGAACCAACATCAAAGTTGATCGTCTGGCGTTTGCTGATGATCTAGCAATTTTCGCTCAAGATATATTAACGGCAAAAAACAGATTGATATCGTAAAAGAAACAGCAAGAGGTAGAACTCTAAATTTCCTTTGAAAATACACAATACATGACCTGCAACAGACTAAGAACACCATTTCTAAAAACAAAATATGATGACATCAGACGAGTCTCTCTGTTCAAATATTTGGGTGAAATAATTATGAAGAATGGGTTGGAAAAACGGCCAATAAGGGTAGATCTCAAAAAATTGAAACGGCATTGAGACTTACACCGATTTGAGAAAACTTACCGACCGAGACTGGCGACTTACCGACTTCGAGAAAACCAAGAAATCAAACAATACACAGATTTACATAGCGATATGAGAAAAGGAAAACTTAAGTTTTACCGACACATAAAACGGATGAATCCGAGTAGGCTAACTAGACAAATAGTCAAATTTTATGAAAATAGGAGTAGAGCTAAAGTAGAAATAATTAAATGGATTGCTGCAATTAAAGAGAACCTAAGATCAGCAAATACTACACAAAGTGAAATTCAGGATAGAGGCTTTTTCAGACACAAGGTTAATGGTTGGAAGGTTGGGCAGAGAAAAAAATGTAGGAAGACTGGAACAACGTGGTCTGACGAAAGGAAAAAAGCACTTAGCGAAATAATGAAATTAGTATGGGCGTGAAGGAAGGCTAACAACAACAAACTCCTCTAACTGTACATCGCGTGGTCCACCAGGACCCTTATGTGAATAATAATAATAAATATTAAACATATTAGTAACAACAGGTTTTTGAATGCATATGAGAGCAGGATAAGGAACCTGTTCTATTGAGCCAGCTTTTTAAATTATGTATAACACATAGTTTACTAGACAATTTCATAACGCTTCATTAGGTACAGTTGTTATATAAATAGATAGCAGTTTAGTTTTAGAATTGACTAACTCTTAGATTAATTAACTCGTGTTGATTCTAACAAGGTTAGCGAAACGGTGGTTGTCTGGTTAAGTAAAAAACCTAAAAGTTGACTACAATAGAAAAATGTTGGAAAGGGTTTATTAAAAGTTCCTTCAATATAAATTTCTTCACTGTGTTTCAAAGAATGGTAATACTGAATTAAAACATACTTTATCTGAAGAAGTTCTGTTTAGAACTTATATATTTATTACTTTAATAGCTTCAAATATAACAGGAAATATTTTTTAGTGTAGGGGTGTAAGCAATAGCGTTAACGAATGTTTGTCTTTTTATGAACTATGATTATTTCAAGAAAGAGACTACCTTCATCTCATATGTTGTGTATTCATCTTATGCTTTAGCTTTGCTCACTCTGACTAAGGCAATGACATTAAAAATTAGTGCGGTATAACTGATATACAACACGATTCATATTATTTATATCTCTGGTTTCCTCGTATCTCTGTGAATGTTTGGTCTGGATGTGTATATATACATATATATATATATATATATATATATATATATATATATATATATATATATATATATATATATATATATATATATATAGATTTGCAGATGATATTATTCTCATTTCACAAGACCCAGAGGAGCTGCAAAGACGCATACAAGAACTGCAAAGGGCTGGCGAACCATTTGGCTTGAAAATAAACCTGAAAAAGAGTCAGGTTATGTTCAATAACTTCGCTCAGGACAGAAGAATTTCAGTTTTAGGAAGGGATTTAGAGATTGTGGACAGCTTTGTATATCTTGGGCAGAGGATTTCCATGGACGGGAATACCGCCCGGGAGGTGGAACGGCGTATTAAATGTGGCTGGCAGGCATTTGGTAGGCTCAACATAGTGTTTAAGAGCAGACTCCCACTTTGCCTGAAAAGAAAAGTATTCGATCAGTGCGTTCTACCCGTTATGACATACGGAAGTGAAACCTGGACACTCACATCGCAATCAATTCAAAAACTTCGGGTGGCACAGAGGGGAATGGAAAGATGTATGCTTGGCATTACAAGACGAGACAGAAAGTCCTGCGTATGGATCAGGGAACAAACAAAAGTATGTGACATCATTGGAAGAGTAAAACAGTTGAAATGGAGATGGGCAGGCCATATAGCGAGGCGATGGGACGACAGATGGACCAAGGCAATCCTGGAGTGGATACCGCTTGATCGCAAACGTCCGCGAAGAAGACTGAAAGCACGATGAACTGATGACATCGTTAAGTATATTGGACCCGAGTGGCAGAGGAAAGCCCAGGACCGTGAAGGTTGGAAGCATGCTGAAGAGGCCTTCATCCTGCAGTGGATCGATACGGGCTGATGATGATGATGATGATGATATATATATATATATATATATATATATATATATATATATATATATATATATATATATATATATATATATATATATATATATATATTTGGGTATGGAACACTATTGAAACTGGAGCCACATTAGCTGTGGTGTTTAAGGCGTTAGCCTTACGATACGGCAGTTAATATGGAGCGGGTTCCAATTCCATACTAGGCAAAATACTTTTTCTAAAATTCTTGTGAATGTTTCTAGATAAGAGTGTAAAATCTGACAAGGAATCACCCCTCAGTCACGCCAGTTCGAGGCTGAGTAAGGCCGGATGCCCTCTGAGAGGTTTTCTACGTTGGTCACTCGTCAGTCGGTAGGCTTCCCGAGATACTTTCGGTTAAGCACAAAACCAAAGATTGATAGCCCGAGGGGGGTGATGACTGGAGTTTTCGGTAGCTGATGACTGTAGTTCGGAACCCACGTTAAGCTGTAGGTCCAGTCGCTAAATAGCCTTTTCAGTTGCTGATGCGTCTCTAACCGCAAAACTTTACTTTTACTATTGAAACTTGAAATATTAATGTAGTTTAAAAAAAATGATTATCACATAACAACTATTATATCTTGTTAACTAGAGAACTTTGATTCTAATAGGACAGCCCTGTCAACTATACTAACCTAAAGCAGTCCTCGTAAATTACAATAAAACTTATAAACTAATAATTTAAGTAATTTTGTAGTAGCAATTTGTATACATGAATATGGATATGATATCACATGCTGCCATAAACATGCAAAATTCTCACCATAACACGTAATAAAATAAATCGGTACTCTCTCTTTTGAGACCATTAAAAAATAGCGAAACGATTATTTTCGTTTAAATTTTCCATCGATCGGTTGCCGGTTTGTTAATATTCTATAAACTACATATTCAACGACCGCGACTAAAAAATGGACTTTTTCAAATGTTTATTTTCTTTTTGCACATGTTGACCCTCTAATATGTTACACCTTGCTGACGTTGACCGTGTTATATTTCTAATATTAATTATAAACAATACTAATTTCCGTATACAGTCAGCAGGTAAAACTGGTACTAATAATTTATTGTTGGACGCGTACCGGTTTCGTGTGTTACGTACTGCGTTTACATGGGCGTACGGGGCACGTGAAAATGAATTATAAGTAGCTATCGGGATCGCCGTTGCAACATCGAACAAGATAAATGGTTGTTTTAATGTTTAATTGAAAAAAAAACTGCTAAAATGTTTACCCAAGCTGTTTTAACAAAATTTTATACATCTTTACATACGTATATAATTTTCTATGTATACGCATATATGTATATGTATAATTATTATTATTATTATTAGGTGCGTATAGACACGGTTGGATCACGCAAAGCATTCTGACTCATTTTTGAGTGTTTTTTCTGATCCTCCACACCTCTCTCATCCTTTCTCCGTGGATTCTCTTTCTCTCCTCCGTCCACTTTGTTCCCGATCTCCTCGAAATTTATCTCTCTGATGCAACGTACCACATATATATTTTGTTTCTGTACGTTCTTCTATCCTCAATCTTTGTCGGACCCATTTGTGCCTTTCCCAGATCAGCTCTGACTTCTGTGATCCATGGTACTGTTGCCTTGACTCCTTGTATGTATGTAAGAATTCTGTTGGTGAGTCTTGTCGATGGAGGAGTCTACTGATATGTCCATACAATTTCAACCTTGTTTTTCTTACGTCCGCCGCTACGTTTGACATTTTCTCTGCGGTCTTCGGGAATGTAGTTCTATATCCTTCCTCTGTCAGTTTTGGGCCGATAATTTTTCTGATAATTTTGCGTTCTTCTTTTATTATGTTTTATATGCCGTTTTTTGTATGAAGTGTAAATGTCTCGCTTGCGTATAGTACCCCTGGTTTGATTACTGTGTTGTAGTGTCTTATTTTTGCGTGTGTGAATATGCATTTCTTACTGTAGATATTGTTTGTCTTACTGTATGCCCTCTTCATCTTCTGCAATCGAGTCTTCTGTGCTATCTTCTCTCCTGGTGTGGGTTCGAGGATCTCGCCCAGGTATTTGAAGTGAGTGACCCTATTTATTTTGCCGTATTTAGTGTTCAAATTTTGGACATCTAATTTTGAGCAGAAGAATTCGGTTTTTTGAAAGGAGATTTGTAGGCCGACATTCTCTGCACATTCCTTGAGGACTTCGATCTGGTTGATTGCCCTTTCTTCATTGTCTGCGAGTATGGCTAGGTCATCTGCGAAGACCAGGCATGATATTTCAATGTTGTTTTTGGATCGTCCGAGTCGTATTGGTTTCCAGTGTCCTTGATTTTTCAGTTCTTCTTCGCATTCCCTTATGACTTTGTCCAGAACCAAGTTGAAAAGGAGTGGGGATAACCCATCTCCTAGGCGTACTCCCATAATTTCTCCCATAAATTTCACCTTAGAGGTTGTGTCAGTCAGTGTCTGCTTGATCAATCGTAGTGTTTTGGGGTCGAGTCGTTGTTCTTCTAGAATGTTGAATACAGATTTTCGGTCGATGCAGTCGTATGCTTTCTTCCACGAACGTGCAGATGATTGGGACGTTTCTGATAGCTTTGTATTTCAGTATTATTTTTAAGTTAAATATTTGTTCAGTGCATGAGCGACTAGGGTGAAAGCCTGCCTGGTACTCGCCAATTTTGTGTTCTAATTGTTCTTGTGTTCTCTGGAGAAGGCATGCTCAGATGATTTTGTAAGTTACTTGTAGTAAGGAGATTACTCTGTCGTTGTTCACATCTGTTCTGTCTCCCTTCTTGTGCAGCGGGTGGATAAGAGCACATTTCCATTCATCTGGTAATTTTTCTGTTTGCCAAATGTTCGTGATAATTTGCGTAAGTTCCTGCAGTGAATTTGGTCAGAGGTTTTTCAATAGTTCCGCCGTGATACTATCTTCACCGGATGACCTGTTATTCGTTAGTTTACGTATGTGCCTGTAGATTTCTTCTTGTGTTGGTGGTGGTGATTTTGAGTGGGTATGGATACAATTTTCGTTGGGGAATCTTGTGTCGAGTTCGGGGCAATTGAGGAGATCAGAGAAATAGTATGCCAGCTCCTGACAATTCTCCTGATTGGTTAGCGCTAATCTCCCATTCCGCTTTCTGAATCAAATATTTTGTGGTGTGTATCCACGGATTTCTCTTGCAAGAGTCCTATAAAAGTCTCTCGTGTTATAATTACGGAAATTCTCCTCTATAGAGTCTAGTTGTTCATGTACTTCCTCTTAGTTTGCCTGATAACCTTTACGGTCTATTTTCTAGTCGCGTCAAAAAGCTGTTTACTTTCTGGGGATTTTTTAGTGTTGTACTCCTGTTTGCGTCGCTGCAATGCACTTTCGAATTCCGAGTCCCACCAAGAGTATTTTGTGATCTTTTTCAATGGGATCAGTTCCTGTGCTTTTTGTGTAAAGTTTTTTGGGGAATTTTTTCATGTGTCTGTCTGTTCCTTTTCCCTTTCCTCTGTTATGTTGGATTCCTTGATCATTTTTGTGTCGAATTTCTGTAGCTGTGCTTTCTTGCGATGAATTCTACTTGGGGTGAACATGACTTTGATTAGTGCAGACTTGGACATCTTGGATCTCTCTTTGTTGTGGGTATGAGATCGCAACGTGGTCTTTCTGGAATTCTCCAATCTGTTGTATAGGCGATCTCCATGTCTTCTATTTTCGTGGAGATTTTCCTAGGGATGTTGACATAATCTTATGGTTATTCTGTTGGCATAGTTCGATGAGTCTTGTACCGTTCTTATTATTATGTAGATTTATGATTATGAAAGTATATATATATATATATATATATATATATATATATATATATATATATATATATATATATATATATATATATAATATATATATATATATATATATATATATATATATATATATATATATATATATATATATATATATATATATATATGCAACGTGTCCCGAAACTCAACGTCAAGCGGGTGCCATGCAGAAGGCCAGTTCTGGAAAAAATAAGAAAAATAATCCTTGCCAGCGTGTTAAGTGATAATAGGCATATTTTTGAAAATCTTGTAATTCGACACTCTAGGCTATATCTTTAGGTACTGTGATCACGAATGTCCCAATTTTTCAGTGTTATTTTTTATAACTTGATCTAACTAACCTACAATAACTATAACTTGATCCTAACTAGTAATCGCAGTCACAAATCAAACAGTAAACGTTGTGAATTTAGTAAAAAAAGTTTCATTGAGTCGTGATTTAGAAGATTATGTCAGCTAACTTTGACACTTTATCTTTTAATTCAATATATTACACTACTGTGGGCAAAAGTTATCGACTTGATGATATTATTGGCAAAATGGCTTATTTGGTAAGATTTAAAAATTGTACAACAATTGAGACTTTTCTTACTTACTACCCAACTCTGACAGAAGTCTAGTGGATACTGGAAAATGACCAGGTTAAAGATTTTGTTAAGTTCAATTGTGATCGTTAAATCTTAATGAATATTTATTCATATAATACACAGTTTGAAGCTATCTACTGAAATTTAAAATTGATCATCAAGGTGAATAATGAATTGAAAAAAGAAAAATATGTGTCAAGAAATATTGATTCAAAAATCAGTCATTTGTCAGCATCATTCTAATGAAACTACAGCCTTAAATATAAATATAGTAAAGTGGATAGTAAACAAGATAAGTCCTTTAATAAAACGTAACATTTTAATGTTTTAACGACACAATTTAATGTTTGATTACTAATAGGTTTTCTACCCTGTAAATTTTGTGTAATTGGCCGATTAATTCCAAAATATGTTACTTTCGCAAAAAATATGCTCGGAAGAATGTTAATGAATTAAAGATTAAACTAAAGCCGACAAAGTCTTGCTCCAGCCGTTGCACCACTGTAAAATTTGTTAATAACGCTAATAAGTTATTTATTTGTTCAAATCTCCAATAAGAATATTTAGTGCAACAGCGAGTTACCTTGCATTTTTATAATGCAATTTTAATTTGCTTTTATAAACTAGATGAAAATAACATCATCACAGGAGAAATTAGAAATCACATTATGAAGGGAAACAAAATTACTTACTCCCTGCAGTCTGTCTTAAGATTTAAATATATAAGGAATACTAAAATTAAGATCTATGAAAGACTCGTTCAGTCAGATGCGAGACGTGGACCCTCACAAAAATGGAAGAAATGCTCACACTATTTGAAAGAAGTGTACTCAGAAGAATATCTGTGATTGACAATGTAATTTGGAGGATCATCTGGATATTATAGATTAAGAGAAGGTTTAGCGACTAACGTTGGCGGGACATGTGGCGAGAATGCCAGAAAGCCGAATACCGAGGAGAATCATGGGAGGACTATAACACATCAAGAATTGGTAAACATATTTAATGCAAATAGTGGATTCAAGACAGGTTTTACCTTAAATCTTACTTATAAGGCAATCTTTTTAAATTGATTCTAAATCAATACTAAATATAATATTGATCAAATAGACTGATCAAAATGTTTTTGATCAGAAATGAAAAACCTGGTTTTAATTTTCAAGAACAGAATTCTTAGTATTCTCAGATAATTATACTAAGTGGGCTTCCCAAATAGTTGCAAAAAAATTATGATAGTTTTGAAGATTATAAAGAAACATTAGGTAAACTCCAAGAGATTTATCATTAAATACCAAATAATTTTTTTCTAACTTCTCGACGCACATTTCGCTAGCCATGTTAGTATTATCAGGAGATGATTCTTTGATAGGAGAGATGATTATAAGATGATTTCTGTGATAAACTCAACAAAATCCAAAGACAAAGGCAAAAACACACATCTACAGGAAGTTGAGGTCTTGGATTCCTTTGACGTATCATTGTTGTTTCCGAGTGTCCCAATTCCACATACCGTGAAATACCTGAGGGAGTTACTCGAGTTAAAAGGTTTTAATAACAAGATTGTTTCTGAGTACATCTCCTTAACAAGATTATGTATGAAGCAAAATTGTTTTCAGATTAATAACAGGTTTTACGAACAACAAGAAGGACCGGCAATGGACAATCCTCTGTCACCGTTCTTCACCGACTTATTCATGACTAAATTTGAAACCGAGGCAAAAGATGAATTCAGTTACTTTCCGAAGGTATGGTTAAAATATGTAGATGACGTTTTTGCAATTTTTCGATTAAAAAATCAAAACTTAAATGATTTTATTAAGAACTTAAATAGTAAATCCCAAAACATAGTATTCACGCATGAACTCGAAAACAACGATAGTTTACCATTTCTGGATGTTTTGGTCAGTAGAAATAATAAAAATAGGTTAGATTTTGATACTTTTAGAAAATCATCACCACTTCGAGATGCATTATCCTTTAAACAAAGATAATTATAAGAAAGAATTAAAATGAATTATGGAGGAATCCGAAGTAAATGGTTATAATAAGAACACAACCATGTTAGCATAACTGGTTGTAATAAGTAAATGGTTATAATAAGAACATTGTAGATAAGTGAATTAGAAAACATAAGTTTAGAAAATTATTGAAAGGATGTTCGACTTCTCAAAAAGATCAGAAGAAAAATAAATTCATGGTAATATAGTTTGATGCCCAATTAACACGACAGCTAAACAAAATTTTGAAAAAAGTGTACATTGAGGTTGTGTACAAATTATATAATAAATTAAAAAAATTCCTGGGTAATCCAAAGGAATAAGTAGACCAACATGAAAACTAGGGGATTTACGATATTAGTTGTCAAGATTGTGATCGAAGGTAAATTGGGCAAACATAAAGATCGATATTTACAAGATATAAAGAACACATTGTGCGCATTAGATATGGGAGAAATGAAAAATCTTGTGTTGCCCAACATGCAATCGAACATGACCACAGTATAGATATTAGTAATTTAAGACTAATTAAAAGTGTTAATAATAATAGGGCTTTGGACGCATATGAAAGCATTCACATAGAAAAATCTAAGAAAATTATGAACCGGAGAAAGGACTTATTTCGTTCAGTTAACTTTTTCAATTATTAATGTCAGGCTCAGTAAACTTCACAGTTCATGATTTTTACACGCTTCATTAGGTAGGATTATCATAAAAATAGAACATTATTTAGTTTTCGAATTAGATTAAATCATCTCCTGATGATGCTAACATGGTTAGCGAAACTTGCGTCGAGTAGTTTTAAAAAGTTTTTGGTGTTTAGTAGTAAATCTCTTCGAATTTAGTGTTTAACACCGAAGGTTCCAGTAAAAGAATTGAAATATTTGGTTGATATTGCTTGATTATTAAAACGTCTCAGCTCAGAGGCATTTTTGATAAAAAATAGTATTTTTTCTTTGTTAACAGGATATCTTTTTGTGATTTTTTATCACATCACAGGTTCCAAATCCATAGCTAAAGTTCGCATCTTCATTTAGTTTTAAATCGTCTAATTTTGTTTCTAGACTTTTAACTACAATTTTTGTTAATAATTTTTATTTTTTGGACTGTGTTGGCTTCTACTTGATAGAAATTTATTATAAATGTTTAATGAAAGACTGTTTTGTCTATATTTCCACTTATTCATTCCACATATAATTACATAAACTGTAGTTGTACTCTTGAACATAAACTGATCAATATTCCTTTATCAGACGCAGATTTTAATAATAAACTAAACACCATCAAACAAATTGCCCTACATAATAGATATTCAGAGAGAATAATTGATAACATTCAAAAAAGAAAATTGTACAAAAAAGGCTGTCCCTGAGATATATCCACAAATGAATGGAGAAGACTATTCATTCAAATTAATAACATACTTTGGTAAATGGTCGGAAAAAGTTAAAAATTCTTATATAAAAACAATGCAAAAGTAGCCTTTAAAACCAATAAAAACTTTGGAAAACATATCAAAAATTGTAAGGTAAAAACAAAAAAAAAAAATAAATCAGAGATATATCAACTGTATTGTGGGTCGTGTCCAAAAATTTACATAGGACAAACAGCAGATCTTTCAAGAAAATAATTAAAGAACACGAAAGAAGCTTTCTCAGTCATAAACATAATTCGAACTATGCCTCACATTTGTTAAATGAGAACCATCTTTTTAATAGTGATTTTAAAATATTACACGTACACAACAAAGACAAAAACTGAACCATCCGGAGCGTTTAGAAATAAACCGTAGCAAAGATGCAAAAACCTTTCTAAATGACCAAATAGACCTGAACAAATCCCCTTTACTGAATTTGTAGAGACAATAAATAGCATCTGCATGGATTTCTTAAAAATGTATATTTTTATTGTAGAAACTTTTTGTATTTATACTTATTTTAATATCGAAAATAGCCAGTTCTGATGAAGCTACAGTATTAGCGAAACGCATCAAATATTAACAATAAAGTGGAAATATAGACAAAACAGTATTTCATTAAATATCAATAATTTTTATATCTGTGATAACAATGAGATCTTTCTGTAGCTTTTCAATTCGTTGATATTTTTATTTATATAGCAGAATTGTCAGTGCTTCGGTTCAATTCTGTAGGATCTAACCCTGATGTAAACAGTCGTTTAGGAGGGTAGTTATTCCTTTTAGAACATGTTCGTCGTCGTCGCATTATACTATTCCGTCCTTGTCTGGTATCCATCAGTTAGTCGCGAGTATCACGTGCTGATTGGAATACTTCAGCTAGGGATGCCCAGGAATTTGGTCCAGTTTAGCCGATGGAATTTTTGTTTTTATCAACCCGAAATTTTCCTAAGTCCGACTACCAAGTTTTTTTTTCGGATGAGTATATTGCCTTCAATAAGCAAGTTGGTAGAGAGGTTGCTTTTAACCCAGATATACCTCCCGTCCCACATATAGGTCGACGGTTTAAACACATCGCCAAAAATATCCTACAATGTATGGATGGCACCACAACATAAACATTAGCTGTAGGGGAGCCCGGTAAGATACATCGGTAGTAAACGCAGCTTTACGATAGTGCACCGTTTAATGTTTGTTTACATTATTAAAAATGGATCACTGTGACGTGAATTTTGTTGGGTAAGTCATTAGTTACTAAATGTGTTAAAACTAATCACTTGTGATATTAGGTTATGTTTCTTTTTGATACGGGGTTACTTATAAAAGTAAATATGAAGCCGTCGTATATGTAGAACGCTAGGCATATAAAGTATTGTGATTCTATTTTTTTTTTGGAAAATTGAATCATAAAGTTTTTTATTCTGTTAATACATGTTAAATATTTTAAGGGCCTTTCGTTGAACGAATCATTAACTATGGCTTACGATTATGATTTCTCTGAGGCTGGAATGGATATTTAAATGCTTCCACCCGAAAATGCATGTGGCAAAATTACCGATGAGGACTCAGGCGATGAGAATAATTTAGCAATTGATAAATTACCAGCTAATAAACTAAAAGCACCTGTTGAAATAAATTTCAATAGTATAGCTAATTCTGACTCTGCTGATGAGGAGTATAGGACGTCACTTTCCGAATTGGCGAAACACCTGTCTAAAAAAAGTAACCATGTTGTCAAAAGCAAGAAAACTGACTTCAAATAGGGAAAAAGATTTTGAAATTATTGGTTTCGATAATAAATGGAAATCCGATGTCTCTTAAGTGACAGTCAAGAAACATCCTGCTGAATTATTTCAGAACTTTTTTGATTACGACCTTATTGAACTAATAGTGAATGAATCCAACAGGTATAAAAATATTTTTTTCTTGGTCATGTTTTAATTTATTTTCCAGAAAAATAAACAAGGATATATTTCTGGTAGAGAAATTAGATCATTTTTGGGAATGCTGTTACTGAGCGGATATCTCTAACCCTCAAGGTGTGGAATGTTTTGGGAACGTGAAAAAGATATCCACAATGAAGTGATAACAGAGACCATATCAAAAGATATGTTTGAATATATCATGACTAATCTACATTTCATGGATAACAATAATTTGGACAAAAGAGACACATTTGCAAAACTTCGACCATTGTTTATACATATGAATGCAAAATTTTTAGAAAATGCACCTTTGCAAAAATCTCACTCCATGAGGCCATTATGGGAGACATGACTACAAACAGTATATAAAGGGAAAGTCGATCCATTATGATTACAAATTGTGGGTAGGATCTACCAGATTAGGGTATGTTAACCGATTCTTTCTATCAGGGCGCAACTACTCATATTGGAACTTTATACATGGAAGTTGGGGTCAGGGCAGGTGTTGTTCTTACATACGCAGATACATTGAGACCTAAGAATTGCCATACATTTCATTTGACTTCAATATTTTTTTTTAACTCTGGTGATTTGCTTATTTATTGTTCAACAAAAATATTCAGGGATCTAAAATAATTCGTTGTAATAGACTTATCAACAATTCATTTGCTTCCATATATCTCACGAAAATATATTGAGGTGATTGCGAGCATCGAATGGCAGAAGGAAATAATATTGTTGCTGTTTAATGCAATGACAAGAACATTGTCACAATGTTTTCCAGTTCTTTAGGCGTGAAACCAATTCATATTGCGAAAAGATATTCATAACGTGACAAAAAGATTGTTCAAATTGAACAACATATGTCGTGAAAAATATAATTCGAATATGGGCTGCGTAGATCGCTGTGATTAGAACATACGCCTTTATCTTACTTCCATTAGAGGGAAGAAATGGTATTTTTCTCTGATTGGTCGATATATTGAAATGTGGAGGTATACAGACACAAATTATATATTTACTTCCTATCTTTGCATTATATAAAGAAATTAATATAATTTATTTTTTAGATTCGTTTTGAAAACGGGGGGAGAATACCTCCCGAAACGTTAACGTTAAAAGTTTGTGATTATTTACAAATTAAATTTTTATGATATTTTTGAGTTTTAGATCGTGGCAAAAAACCCAAAAAAAGAAAAAATATATGAACACACCACAATCATTGAGACATTGCTTATATAAGTTCATGTAGTTAATAGTTGTTTTTATGTAATTTTTAATAGTTCGTCTCTATTTTCTGTTGTTCGGAATTTCTTATATAAACTATTTTCATATTTTTGTTGTTCTCAATAGCCTTTATTATTAATTCTCCCTGCATCTTTTGTTTAGCATCTCTTCTCCTTTTCTTTAGCATTTGATAATGTTTCCTTATATCCAACGAGTTAATATAGTTTTTTTATGTTTGCTTTCTTCTTGATATTCGACAAGTTTTCTTTTAGAATCCAGGTATATTTGGGCTTTAGTGGTTTTTAGTTTATGCTAAACAATCTAGAACAGAAGAAATATTTAGAGAATACAAAGAAACTTTGAGGATACCGAGCTGCTAGCATTCTAGCTATGAAACAAAACATGATCGAGTCCTGTTGCTTCAAGTTGTTGTCACTCATTTTCAGAAACCATTAGAAAAATCCGGTTCATAAAAATAATTGGTACAAACCACCAAGTGACTAAAGAGTTCAAACTTTCACTGAAAACGCCTCAGATGTTAGTTTGTCTCTCTTCTAAACGGTAACCCAACAGTGTTGCTAGGTCGAACGATACGTCACTAGTCTTTTTACTTTATGTACACATCTCGTATATCTATTATCCAACATATAATCTGCACTAAACTTAAAAGAGATTTCATTTAAAGTTCTCGACGCAAGTTTCGCTAACCATGTCAGTCATCTCCTGATGATGAATTTTTTGGCTAATTTGTTATCAAAAATGTCAAAAAATAATTTTATAAGTATGTCAATTAAAGCTAAAGATAAAAACAAATCAATCAAAGCATTGTCATTAATGTACCGCTGCCGTTTTTTTCAGTTAATAAATAACTACGCTAAGATACATCTAACTAAAAATGTATACATACACCTGTTCGACCAAGCATGCTTTAATAGTAATACTTTAAATTAATTCAAACGCTATTTGGAATGGTTCGAATTTCTGTTGCATTATGTATTTGTATATTTTGTATTTATATGCGCCACGAATAAGATGTCAAGTGAAGTGTAGCGTGCAAGCAACAATTGCCTATCGAAGATAGTTAAGATTCCCACCTTTTTTTTCATGGGTGTGTTAATGGATGGTGAAAATCTGGTATTCGTCCAAGCAAAACTATCGATCTTCTTAGTGCAACTATTTTAATTAGCTTTTATAAAACTTATTTATCGTGTAAAAGTATAATGTAGGTTATATCAGATTAGTGAATAGATAATTATTGAGGTTGTATTATACATATTTTATGTTTTTAATGGAATTTTCTTTGTGTCTTTAACAATTATATTTTTAATGTTAGTGGAAAAAAGAAGATGATAACTGTAAAGAACATATATTTATTGACAGTAATCAGTTTCATTTTTGGTTTTCTAATCCAACGGGGCTCTTTCTCATCTGCCTCTTAAGCATGACCAAACGATAAATTTCGATAAATTGTTGTATATTAACAAGTGCATGTATACGACAACCAAGTTATTATACAGGCTCTATTAAATTAAATCAATTTGTAAAAGATTTTTTAGGAAAAACTAATTTAATTGCAATTCCACTTTTTTAATGGGTATAATATACATAATGTTTTAAAAGGATCATATGATATTGCTACTTAAATATACTTAAAACGCATGTACAAATATCGTACGCATTAAATTATTTCACAAGAACAAAAATTTGACTGCACACTAGGTGGTCCGTTACTTACCAAGTTGATTTTTTTTAACAGCGCCCCCTACGGTTTTAGTTTCTGTCCTAAAAAAAAAGATCACATGAAAAAAAGTCCTTGATAATAATATTAAATCATTCCCATGTAAATAACATGGGATTTTTTACTTTTTACAATTAATTTTATATTCTTGAACAAGTACATATACAGCCATATACAATACACATTTTAACAGGAAATTGAACGCTCTACAAAAAAGCTCTTTTAACAATTTACGATAATATTACTTATTCAAAAGTTATTCATGGTAAATATGCCTGCTGGTGCACCAAGTTTAAACTAGTATACGAGGTTTGCTATTTATATATCCGGAATAATAAATAAAAACAAATATTTATCATTGAAAATGGTTTTATTGCTTTTCAAAATATTCTCCCCGGTGATCGATACACTTTTCGTATACGTTTGAACCAATTTTTAAAGAACTTTTTCCAATCCGATTGAGGTATCTCCAAAACATGCATTTTGAATGCTTCAATCACTACTTCTGGCGTCGAAAATCGTTGGCCACGTAGTTTATTCTCCACGGACGGGAACAAAAATAAATCATTGGGTGCCAAATCAGGACTGTATGGAGGATGACCCATCAATTCCATGTTTTGACTGGTCAAATATTGAGTTGCTCGGTCCGATATGTGAAAGCTCTTGTTGTCATGGTGAAGAATGATCCTGTGTCGCTGGTTGTTTCTTCTTTTTTATTTAAAGTCTTCTTCATTCAGAGTTGAAGTCCATTCTTCGATTATCTGTTGACACTGCAGTCACATGCCCATTTATCCGAAAACGGCTACCATTTGCTTCGAAGTATTTCTTGCGCGAACAATTTTTGTTGAATTTTAATCATTTCATCATCATTTCAATCATCATCTCTCTCTCTCTCTCTCTCTCTATATATATATATATATATATATATATATATATATATATATATATATATATATATATATATATATATATATATATATATATATATTTATATAGACAATAATCCGCATATCCGCTTAAATGAACATTTTTGTTAGTTGCTTGACCGGGAACGAGCCCCGCCTATCCCTTCAACTTGGACGGACATGTTTCGTCTTTCAATGTTCGGACTCTTCAGGGCGCCGACATACACCATATAATCAAGAATAAGGAGACCCCATCAACAGCCAACAACCCATGCTCCCTCCCCAGCAACCCATGCTCCCTCCCCAACAACAAACCATGCACCGATCCAAATACTAACCGCAACAAGAGACGCTGCACTTCGACTTCCCAGTCGCTGTATAGGAAATATCAACCATTCGATCTAAAATATTTAATCCCTAAAACAAATCGCTGATTAATTATTCAACAATATGATCTTATTACTAGACGAAAGTTCTGAATTTTTATGGGAGTCATCAAATGTTTTTTAAGGTCATGAATATTTTTATGGAGATAACAATCTTGCAATAATATTTTTCGTATTTCGACCATTTGTAACAATTTACATAAAATATGTTTTCTTAAAACTACGATCACATAAGATACATATATTCTGAATTTAGATTAGTGAAAAATGACGAATGATACATAATAAATATGAATAAAAAATAGTTCATATATACAATGTGATAGAAAAAATGCAACATTCAGATAAACTACATACTTTTAAAACAAATATAGTATATCTCTATTGACTTCTCTACTGTATAGATTTTTCTGTGTTAAAGGTTGGCTTATGATTCTGGTGCTGATATTAGGCCAAGATTTTTTTTTATGCGACAGAGATAGCAAAAGGATTCTTCAACGCCTCACATACAATACGATTATCATTTTTTTGCTCGTTTTTCTTGGACGCCTTCTTTCTTTAGTTGTTTTTGTATCACAGATGATTCTTTCAAAATTTTATCAATTACCCATAGTGACTGTTTCATTGCATTCGTAATAAATGTATAATATTTGTTTTGTTTTTTTTTTAATTGAAAAATTAAAGGCTTTTCTTCATCGGTATAATGTCTAGCGCGGCCATATTTTATCAAAAATGCGTATTTTATTGGTACGCGATATCTATGATATTGGTACATACTTATTTCTTTCAACACAACTACGAGTCATTAAGAGGAAATATGTAATATGGTAAATAAATTAGAAAAGAAAACTTGGTTTTTAAAAGGTATTACTACAGAAAAATTCCAATTTTTTATGGGAATCATCAACTGTTTTTTAAGGTCATGAATATCTTTATGGAGATAATGTTCCAATAATATTTTTAACAATGTATATATATATATATATATATATATATATATATATATATATATATATATATATTATGTATATATATATATATATATATATATATATATATATATATATATATATCTCTATATATATATATATATATATATATATATATATATATATATATATATATATATATATATATATATATATATATATATATATATATGTGGGGTGTATAACTCCTGACTACTGTTGTCTCATTGGATGCAATCCAAAGAAATCAAAAAATTGCAATTATACGTCACCTGACGAGAAGTCGGTGAAAGTGTGGTTATTTGATTGCGGAGAGGGACTCCTTATTCTTGAGGAGAGAGCATATGTCGGTACCCTGATGAGTCTAACCATCAATAGACGAAAGATGTGTCCTCTATTGTGAGGGATGGGTGGGGCTTCCTCCCAGTCAAGCAACTAACGAATGTTTATTTTGGCGGAGATGCAGGTTGTTGAGCGTTCCACATGAGATTGTGAACGGTTGGGGGTTTATAACTCCTGACTACTGTTGTCTCATTGGATGCCATTCAAAGAAATCAAAACATTGCTAATATATAAGTAATAAGGAACCCTGCCATAAGTTCTGTTCCTTTTCTATAAGTGTATAGTTTAAAGAAAAAAAAAACAATCAGAGATGCATTAAGTTTACCTTATTTTATTTCTTTCTTAAGAGAAAATTAAAAATTTAAAACATATTAGGGGTGTTCCCCTCTTTTACTTTCACACACTGCTTCAAACGGTGTGGCCACTTTTCTATCGATGCACGCAAAACTTCAGCTTTTCAAAATCAGCTTTTGGGGCCTCAATATTGAAGAGATGTCTGATTGATTGTCAACGGATTGAGATGTCAACGGATTGAGGTCCGGAGATCTTTAGGGTCAATCTTTAGCAGTTATGAACTCACGTAAGTTTAACTCAAGCCTTCAATCAACGCTATGTGGATCTCGCTGTATGGGCTGTCGTTGAATCTTGCTGGAAGAGTCAATGTTTTCCTGCAACAGTCACTGGACTATTTTCCTTGAGGGATATGCTAAAATAGATGTTTTTAGGAATTATTCTCAAACAATCAGGAAATAAACTTTCCAATGAGTATGCTATTGATGAGATAGAAGTACAATTAAATGAAGACGTAATTAAAAGCTTCATAAAAAGACAATCATTAGTAAATCAACAAGAAACAAATGCTTTTGAGTTATTTTTTTCTTCAATGCATAAATGGTTGATACTTAATAGCATTAAATAATTTGAAAAAATATTACTGAAATATCAGATTTAAGATTTTATTTTATATACATTTTTAGTCATAATAGTATGTACATGGAAATTAAGTCGGATATACAGAAAAAAAAACTTTATAAATAAGTGAAAATGCATTCTTGGTAAGTCCTGAAAACCCTGTGAAAGAAAAAATGCTTTACAACTTGTAACTTTCTTTGCATGCAGGTAATTGACAAAATACGTGGCACCACATTTAAACTGGGCAATAATATGTTAATATAAATACATTATGCGTTGAACGCCTCGTTTATAAAAAAGAAAGTTATAAATGTTAGAATATGTTCAGTTTTGATACTGATTTAAATAAAAATAACATATTTTGGGAAAAAGGGATGCACAAATATCTTAAGAGGTGGATTTTTGTGTGTTTATTTAATTCCTTTAATTAAGCTCTCCAGTTAAAACTCAATTTTTTTCAGATATGCGGAAAATTTTGCCGAATAAATCGAGATGTAGGTGATTGAATACATTCGTTTAGAAATAATTTAGATTTTTGTAATAATTGATAAGGAGCAATACTATTTTGGGTCGATACAAAAATCGGTTTCTTCTAATCTATCTCTTCTTCCACGCTTAACATCAGCAAATATTTTTAATTTCTTGAATAGAATGGAGGGAATGTTAGACATCTACATCCGAAGATACACAACAGGGTTAAAACAGGCTGTGGCCTACCTATCCATATCAGAAAGAAAGAAAAGCTTCTTTTTCTTCTAATAAAAGGTGTCCCTATAGATTATTTCGAGATCTGGCAGTTATAATTAGAAAATAATATTCGCCAAATGTCACCCTCGGCTGGCCATTGGACAGATGGCCTTTTTTGTGGAACATTACACAAATCTACAAAGTAAAAAAAATGGTGCCGTCTAAATTTAAACGTAATTTTATAGTGTATTGTCCAGCAACACTCTCAGTAACATTAAATTTTCAATAGTACATACAGTTTTTAATCTACACACATTGATAATGTTTTCTTCTCACTATTCATTTAAGTTGTTTTTTTTTGTTTGGTCAATTAAAAAAGTTAGTAAATACAACCTGGAAGATGTCATCGGCAAAACTATTTCGTTTACTTTTACTTGAAAATCAAAGACGTTGATAAACCATTCCAAATAATGTTTGTAAAATATGCAGAGAATATTTAAGGCAATGGACGAATGGTAAAATACGTCAATTGAAGTTTGATGTGCCTATGATTTGGAGGGAACCAAAAAATTACTACGATGAATGATATTTTTGCTTATTCAAGTTACATGGTATTAATCGAAAAAAATAATGACCTATTTCGATCTGGTATCTTCTAAAAGATCTGTTTCACATTCAGAAGACGATCCTATTCTAACTTTTTGTTCCTATTTTAATTATCCATAGAGCAAATTTCCTAGTTTGACCACGAAGAAACTTAAGGCTGATATTTCCGATAGACCGCCAATTAAGTTTTTGAGGAAATATATCAATTTCGTGCATTCAATGAATATATGTGCATTCATAGAATCATTAGCCTGGTCTTTTTTCGTCAATGTAAAAATATTACTCCTAATTAGAAGTCCGAAAATTATCGCGAATATGTGCAAAATATGGCAGAATTTTTTTTTCCTTTATTTGTAATAAATTTGCCTAACGAACAAAATTTTAAAGATATAAAAATGTTATAAAAAATTTGTACAAATTTTAACATTAACGTTTCGGAGTTTATATATTTGAATACACAATCAGTACAATAAACAATCACACAGTAAACATTACCTATATATATTTTTTGGTAGTATGTTACTGTCATGAAAATCTATTGTTGTTAATGTAACTATCGTTGATATACAAAAAAAATTTATTTACTTTCACTGGTTACTTTATATATTACAAATTAATATAATTTATTTTTTAGTTTAGTTTTGAAAACGGGGGGGGGGGGGGGGGGGGAGTATCCTCCGAAACGTTAACGTTAAAAGTTGGTAAACATTTTTTATAACATTTTTATATCTTTAAAATTTTGTTTGTTGGGCAAATTTATGACAAAAAAAAGAATCACTGAGAAATTTGTCTCCGTTCGGTTTTTTGTTTTTATCCAGTGATTGTTTCGTTAAATAAGTAAACAGGTATTTTTGATATTTTTTGAGTTTTAGATAGTGGCGAAAAACCCAAATAAAGGAAAAAAAATATATGAACACACCACAATCATTCAGACATTATTTATTCTAGAAAATTTCAGAAAGCTTTGATGTAACATGATCATCAAAGTTCACTACCTTTACAATTGTTTGGATAAATTTCCGGAAAATTTTGGCCCTTACTGAGAGGAATAAGGAAAGTGATTTTATCAGGACCTAAAAAATATGAAAGAAAGGTACTAGGGTCGATGGGATGAACATATCGTGGCTGATTACTGCTGGTGTATCATATGCGAGTGCCCGAAAGGAACTTACTCGAAGAAATCACGAAGAAGAAGGTTTCTCCATGTTCATTGATGTAACAAAAGATAAAAATATGAAATAATCGTATTTTTTCGACACCTTTCATATCCTGCATAACAAACAGTTTTACTCTTTACCTTAGTTTCACTGGCACCAAATCCCCTGTATGCCTATGTTATCAGTAACAATATGGCACAATTCCGGTACAATTTCACCAACTAATTAACGCATGTTTTGCTCCCGGTCATTCCTCATCAGCGAGTTGTTAGAATAGGCTTTGTCCTTGCGGAAGCCCCAAAGGAAAATGCGAGAGTTGTTAGATCACATGATCTTGCAGGCCTTGTATATCACTATTTCGAGAAACGACGTAGCTAGAAAAACTTTTCTGTAATAAATCCAAATTTTACCTCGCAATATGACATGTGGCACTATCTTGTTGAAAGAACATACTGTTAAGGTTCATATTATCCAATTAGAGCCATAAAAAGTTTCTTAACAGATTGCGGTAACGTTCGCCATTTACCGTTTCACCATTGCCATTTTCATGAAAAATGGATCTTTAACCCCTCCAATCCACACAACACTGTTACTCTAAGAGGATGTAAAAGTTCTTCTAGAATCACTCAAGGAATTTCACTCCTACAAATCCTACAATTTTGGCTGATCACATAACCTGTGAGGTGGAAACAAGCTTTTTTATTTTTTTTTATTATATTAAAAGTTAGTATATAAAAAGTTAGTATATAAAAATACTTTTACTATAATAAAAAAATACTATAAGTTAGCTTAGGCAGCACTACGGCAAAACTGACTGGGTGATTTTATGATTCAAGAAAACTAATACAAGTGACCGCACATGCGGTTTTTTCCCGCGACTGATTTTAAAAGAGTGAAATGTTACGAAATGGCTCGCGGGTAAAAATCGAGGCGCAGCATTGTAGTATTACTGCGCAGCGCAGTAATACTACAATATTACACAACACGGCCGTAGCCAGGATTTAATTTTGGGGCGGGGGAGGGTTAATTTGAAGTAAATAAAAGAACAAAAATATACTTACGTGAAATTTAATATCTATATATTCATCGGAAAAATTACGACATATTTATAAAGTTCTTAACTTTAAATGAAATGTTTAAATTAATTTAGTTCCTCTGCGCTAAATCTAAAACCATAAAAGAAGAAATCTTCGGCTTTGACTTTTAAATATATCCACTACTTCATTTGCATGAATTTCTGTTCCATAGTGAATGTTCATGAGAGCCAAACCAGTAAGTTTGTTTTTACTTGTAGTGTTTCGTAAATAGTTTTTCAGTCTCCTTAGGCTCGAGAAAGACCTTTCTGGGGTAGCAGTAGATACAGGAATGGTAGCCAAGATTTGTAGTAATGTGTAAATATTAGGATAAAGGTTTTTATCGCACATATCTAGGCATTCCAAACTAGATTTCGGGGTAGGCGAGATACTTATCATCACTGTTTTCCATACTTCAAGTTCTGCTTTAACCTCTTATATGTTGCTTTCGGGAAGCAGTGACGAGTACATGGAAATTGCTTCTTCAGTTTCAGAACTGGCAGTAAAATTTGAAGTTAGCACACCAGATAAATCTGATACTACTTTGCGATGTTTGGTAAACCTTCCAAACAATTGTTGAATTGTATGATCAAGAAATGGAATGAAGAAACAGGAATATTCGGTCTATTTAATTGTCTTCCGACGACGCGTGGCATTCGCAGTATACCATCATTTTCTTTCAGTAAAACCTTTGCGTCTTCATAGAGATGAAGATATTCGACGTCAGTGTTGTTTCTCGGGAGTTGTTAGACATTAATAATATCATCTACATGTTTGAATGCCGTGATAAGATCGATGTCAATTGTCTGTAATTGTTTTGATAGCGACAATGTATAGCTCATAACTTTTTGAAGAATCACTAAACAATCACAAAATCCGAAGATCGAAGCGTACTTAGCAATTGGACGGCTTGTTGCCTTAGGATGTTTCCTTATTGTGATTAAATTGGAGTTCTTCGAGAGCATTCACAATCGCTGAATAAATTTCCCTGAATCTTATAACTTTTTTGTTATATATTTGAACCAACCAACCCTCCCCCCTCTACGCCCGTGTTACACAACAATACAACAATACATAATGCTTTCTTGAAATCCATCTTCAAACTGTGAAAATCGCGGGCAGTTTTGTGGTTTTTAATCGCAGTGTGTGCGTCTCGAGCGGTTTCGCGGTTATAGCGGTTAACCGCTCGCTGGAAAAAAAAACCTAGTGCGGTATAAGCTTTAAATCCTTGAAAAACGGCGCTAAATTTAAATCCCGAATCATTTTTGAGTCATATTTGTTCAATGCTGATTATGTTTTAACTGAAGTAATCTCCTCTGTTTTGGAAAAGGCCTGTTATAATTAGCTGCAATGTTGGCGAAAGGCGAAACTATTCAGAATTTTGATGTTACGTTCTATGGTACATTGATCCTAGACCTAATAGTTTGAAGTAATAATAGTTCAATGATCGACTGACTAGCTAATGTAAATATATATTGTACTGAGGTAGTGGATAATTGATGGAAATTCATTTTAAATTAGCGAACTAAGATTGATATATAAATCTGCATTATATTAAGATATCATACGAGGGTTGCTGTTTATGTATTCGGAATTGGTACGAAGATATTGGCGATGAAGCAGTATCTAGAACCAATGTATACCACTGGTTTAGTGAATTCAATTGTGGACATTGTTTGCTTATGGACGAATTTACAAAAGGTCACCCAAAATCGATTGTTGTACCAGAAAACATCTATATTGTGCGCGAACTGACAAAGCAAATATGACACACCGTGAGATTGACCATTCCTAGGTATTAGTATGACAAGCATACACAAGGTTGTACATGAACATTTAGCAGTGAAAAAAGATTTGTAGTCGTTGGATTCCACATATTTTGACAATCGCTTAAAAAGGACCGTGTCGATTGGTGCAAAGAAATGCTAAAAAAATTCAATCGTGGTGCGTCAAAAGCTGCCCGGTGACGAATTTTGGATCTATGTGTATGGGCTCGAAAGTAAACAGTAGTCGACTGTATGAGTCTTTCAAAATGAGCCAAATTAATCTAAAGTAGTTCGCGCAACAATCAAATGGTCGCTTGTTCTTTTGGGATTAATGGACATGTGGCCACAGTGCCATTAGAGAATCGTAGAATGGTCAATTCTGAATGGTACACAACCATGCCGGAAGTATTTGAAGAAATAAGAAAAAACAACCAGCGACGCAGGATCATTCTTCACCGTGATAACGCGAGGTCTCTGGGTCATTCGCCGTGCAGCTAAGGAATTGCTGGGTCTTTCGCCGTGGAGTCCCGATTTGGAACTCAATAATTTCTATTTGTTCCCATCCATCAAGTATAAACTACGTGGTCAACACTTTTCGACGCCAGAATAGGCGGTTGAAGCGTTCAAAATACATGTTTTGGACATACCTCAATAGAAATGAAAAAATGCTATGAAAATTGGTTCAAGCTGATGCAAAAGTGTATCGATTTTTGCGGAGAATATTTTGAAAAGTAATAAAACCATTTTCAATAATAACAATTTGTTTTTATTTATTATTCCGGATACATAAATAGCAACCCTCGTAATATAATGGAAATTTTTATATAAATATCAGCTCGTTCATTTAGTGTATTGATATTTAACAGTAAAGCCGTTCGAGCCGTTTAACTTTTTCTACATCTCTTCGTCTGGAATTAATCCAAATGTGGTTGGTGCGTCTTAATTATTTGTTTTGTATCAGTAACATTTCTGGATAAGTATCAGTGTTTGTCACCCTCTCCGAATCTAGCAAAGAACATCTAATCTGGTGTGGAAGCACCCATGGTATATTCTCCTTTCCACTTTTTGAAGTTAATTAATCTTGAAATTATTTCACAGAGGTTACTTTCTTCGAAGCAATCTGCAAGGTTATTGAATTTATAAAATATCATGGATTAGTATGAAATTAAGGGTTTTTCAATAATAGCGTACATTCAATGAACCACACTGATCACTACAAGTAATAATCCGGCAATTTTTATTTTGTCTTGAAGAACAAATAATTACATTAATTTTCGAAAATAGTATCGTGCAAATGTCCACCTTGGCTTCATCTGGTGGAATGCATTCTGGAAACCGAATTTTCGATTATGTTTTCACAGATATGGCGTGGTGTATTTTCAATGATGGCTTGAATGTTTCATTTAACGTCAATAATTATTTGGGATTCATTTCTGTAAAACAGGGATTCAGCATAACATCTCAAACATTAAGTGTGAGAACGCATGATCTTGGCAGCTACTTGATATTACCATTTCGTGAAATAACATGTCTAGGAAACTTTTCTTGCAATAAGTCGATTGCTTTGCGTGATGTGTGATAAATCGCATCCAGATTTATGAGTTTGGGCCAAACATATTCTTTTGTTCCTTTATTTGGGTTTTTCGCCACTGTCTAAAACTAAAAAAAAAAAACTCAAAAAATATCAAAAATACCTGTTCTTATGCAAAGAAAGAATCATTGGGTAAAAACAAAAAAACCAAACGGAGACAAATTTCTCAGTGATTCAGGTGAGTTATCAAGACCGTTAGATGTTAGAATAAAAGAGCATAAAAACCTTCTTAGAAAGGGCGATTTTAATGAATCTAAAATTTGTCAACACGCATGGGAATCCGGCCATAAAATAAATTGGAATATTTCCAAAACGGTATTAAAAGAATCGCTAACAAAATACAGAAGATTAAAAGAAACCGCTATAATTAATTGAAATAAAAACAACTGTATTGCTATGCCTTCGGCAGATTTAAATTCAATATGGTTCCCGATTCTAAACAATACAATTAAACACATATAAATATTTGAATACACAATCAGTACAATAAACAATATATATATATATATATATATATATATATATATATATATATATATATATATATATATATATATATATATATATATATATATATATATATATATATATATATATATATATATATATATATATATATATATATATATATATATATATATATATATATATATATATATATATTATTCACGTATGGGCCCGGGTGGACCACGCGAAGTACAATTAGAGGCGTTTGTTGTTGTTAGCCTTCCTTTGCGCCCATACTAATTTGATTCTATCGCTATGAGCTTTTTTTCTTTCGTCAGACCAAGTTGTTCCAGTCTTCCTACATTTTTCTCTCTGGCCAACCTTCCAAACGTCAACCTTGTGTCTGAAACAGCATCTATCCTGAATTTCACTTTGTGTAATATTTGCTGATCTTAGGTCCTCTTTAATTGCAGCAATCCATTTAATTATTTCTACTTTAGCTCTACTCCTATTTTCATAAAATTCGACTATTTGTCTATTTAGCCTATTTCGATTCATCCGTTTTATGTGTCCGTAAAACTTAAGTCTTCTTTTTCTCATATCGTTATGAATATCTGTGTATTGTTTGATTTCTTGGTTTCCTCGAAGTCGATATGTTGTTGTATTTATTTGTTTGGGGCCTAGGATTTTTCTTACGATTTTTCTTTCCTTCTTTTCAATGTCCTCGATGTCTCTCTTTCTATTCAAAATGAGCGTTTCTGCCCCATATAGACATTCTGGCTTAATAACTGTGTTGTAATGTCTCAGTTTTGTGTTTTTAGATAGGCATTTTTTGTTGTAAATATTTTGTGTAAGTCTAAATGCCGTTTCCATTTTTTGACATCTACTCTTATTGGCCGCTTTTTCCAACCCATTTTCCATGATTATTTCACCCAAATATTTGAATTGAGAGACTCGTCTGATGTTACCATATTTTGTTTTTAGAAATGGTGTTCTTAGTCTGTTGCAGGTCATGTATTGTGTCTTTTCAAAGGAAATTTGGAGTCCTACCTTTTCTGCTGTTTCTTTTAGAATTTCAATCTGTTTCTGTGCCGTTAATACATCTTGAGCCAAAATTGCTACATCATCAGCAAACGCCAGACAATCTATTTTGATGTTGGTTCTCCCCAGTTTAATGGGCTGGTCAATATTCAGGGCCGACTTTTTTTCACGCCACTCCTGTATTACTTTTTCTAGAACACAGTTAAATAAGAGTGGTGATAGTCCATCCCCTTGTCTCACTCCAGTTCTAATTTCGAAGGGCTCTGAGATGTCACCCATAAATTTAACTTTTGACCTTGTGTTAGTTAATGTTGCTTGAATAATTGCCAGCGTTTTCAGATCTAGTCCTTGTTCTTTCAAGATTCGGAATAAAGATTCGCGGTCTATAGAATCATATGCTTTTTTGAAATCCACAAATGTACAGACGAGATTTTTATTGTACAGTTTTTGATGTCTTAGGATCAACTTTAGATTCAGGATCTGTTCAGGGCAGGATCTGCCCGGTCGAAAACCTGCTTGATATTCACCAATTTTAGGTTCCAACTGTCCTTGTGCTCTGTCTAGTAGATATTGAGATAGAATCTTATAACAAACTGGGAGAAGAGATATCCCTCTATAGTTGTTTACATCCGTTCTATCTCCTTTCTTGTGTAGTGGATGGATTAAAGCATCTTTCCAATCTTCCGGAATCCGTTCGGTTCGCCAAACTTCTTGTAGAACTTTGGTTATTTCTTTGATTGTACCTGGACCAGCGGATTTCAAAAGTTCTGCAGTGATTCCATCTTCACCAGAAGCTTTGTTATTTTTAAGCCGCTTGATTTGCCTAATTATTTCATCTTTATTCGGTGGTAATGAATCTGGGTTTGTCTGTTTAGGGTTTAGTGTTGGTAATTTATTTAAAGGCTCAGGACAGTTTAGTATTTGTTCAAAATATTTCGCAAGTTCTTTGCAATATATATATATATATATATATATATATATATATATATATATATATATATATATATATATATATATATATTGGTAGTATGTCATTGTCATGAGAATCTATTGTTGTCAATGTAAGTATTCTTGACATAGCCAAAAAAAATATATTTACTTTCACTCGTTTACTTTATATATTATAAATTAATATAATTTATTTTTTAGTTTTATTTTGAAAACGGAGGCAGAGACCCTCTGAAACGTTAACGGTAGAACTTTCAAAAAATTTTGATAACATTTTTATATCTTTAAAATTTTGTTCGTTAGGCAATACAAAAAAGGATCACTGTGAAAATTCTCTCCGTTTAGTTTTTTGTTTTTACGCAGTGATTCTTTTTTGGAATAAGTACAGGTATTTTTGATATTTTTTGAGGTTTAGGTAGTGGCGAAAAACCCAAATAAAGGAAAAAAAAATATATGAACACGCCACAATCATTCAGATATTACAAAGATATTCTGTAACATATTCCTATAGCGTTCACCATTAATATTAATACTCCTTCAGCCCAAAAACCGTACCAAAAAGGGACTTTCTGAAGATGAAGATGTAACTCCTAAATCACCCGAAGATTTTCTTCGGCCCAAATCTTGCAGTTATGTTTGCTCACAATTCCATTAGGCTAGAGGTGCGCTTCGCTAGAAAATATTATTCTATTAGTTTCTGAGTGATATTTCTAACAGTGTTGCGGCTATTACGTTTCAAAGTTCTAACACTCTTAATGGAAAACTCTTTATACCTATATAATACAAATGGACTCACATGATATAACGAATATAAATAGTTAAAATTAGTCACAAACATCAGCAAAATTAACCTTCTTTAATGTAAAACAGCAGCTAGCTGTTCTCTAATTTCACAATTAGGAATTACGTGATTAGAAAACGGTTAAGTAATAGAATTTTTGCTAGTTACTGGATCCGTTAGTACTGTTTACTCGCATCCTTGCTGCAATAAATCGTTAGTTCATTACTATAAATATATTCATTAAACAGAGCAATCACTCAAAGGCTAATACCTAACGTAGTAAACCTCTTCGGGCAAACCTCGCCAATGCATCAGGAACCGAACTACTGTTGAAGTCGACCTATCTAGTAAAACGCTACTAGGGATATATTCTTTTCGTGAAATTTAATTAGCAGCTTTTACTAAGGCGGTTATAACTGAACTACATAATTAAGACACGGTATCTGAACCGATCGATCATGAATGAGTAAGACGTTTTCTTCAACTGACTCATGAAATCATTTAAGCAATGATACAATTTTCCATGCCCGGCTATTATACGCATTGCTTTCTGGAAACAAACAAACTCGTTGATTCAGAACGCCCGAAAGGCAAACTTATTATTTTACTGTCTCTTTTAATTGCATATATTAAACTGCAAGAAACGGTAGCATGTTTTAATATAGGTATAAGTCTAGAGGGCAGGAAATTAGCCAGCTACAATTTCGACAATTAGATAAAAGTTTTACTCTATTTGTATGTGAAACTTAAGAATATTGAATATTATCGTTGAATACACACTAAACTGATAGATACTTAGAAAAATCTTCACAAATTTATTAGGTTCAATATTTGTAAGCTCAAAGGAGCAACATCACGTAAACCATGTAGGAATATTCGATTTAATATCATAAAAGATGAATGAAGAGAAAGATATATTTACCATATAGAATGGATGGATATGCGGATGACTGTGTGCTTGTAGCGCATAGTGCGACTGCGTTACAAACGGTGCTAGACTTACTTACTGAAGATTATGATGCTAAATTAATGAACAAAAACAAACAAATTGCAACAAACTGCTTTAAATAAAAAGAGGACAGTTGATATATTTGTGAATGAGCAACCTGCGGAAGAAGTATCATGATTCCCTGCCGTCCTGCTCTGTCGACGTATAGTTATATACAGAATAAACTATGCTGCTGCCAATTTTGGATGCCTAAATAGAAGTAAGTTTAGTAATTTAAAGGTATTGTCTAAATGATTGTGGTTGTCTAAACACGATCTAAAATTAAAAAAATATTAAAAATATCTGTTATATAAATAAAGAATTACTGGGTAGAAAGAAAAACAAAACGGGTACTAATTTTTCAGTGATTCTTTTTCTGTAATAAATTTGCCTAACGAACAAAAATTTAAAAAAACCCAATTTTTTTAAATAAATATAAACTTTTGAACGTTAACGTTTCCGGAGGTCTTCTCCTCCCGTTTTCAAAACGAATCTAAAAAATAATTTATATTAATTTCTATATAATATTGTAAAGATAGAAAATAAATATATTTTTTTTTATAAATGTCAATGATACTTACATTGACGATAATATTTTCTCCTGACAGTGACATACTACCAAAAAAATTACATAGGTGAGGTTTACTGTATGATTATTGTGTATTGATATACTTAAATGTTTTTAATTGTATTTTTTTGAATTTGGAACCATATTGAATTTAAATCTACCGAAGGTATAGCAATACAGTTATTTTTATTTAAATTAATTATAGCGGTTTCTTTTACTCTTCTGTATTTTGTTGCCGATTCTTTTAATACCGTTTTGGAATTATTCCAGATGATTTTATATCCCGATTCCAATGCGTGTTGGTAAATTCTAGATTTATTAACATCACCTTTTCTAAGAAGGTCTTTATGTTCTTTTATTCTAACATCTAACGGTCTCGCCTATATAAAATTTGCCACATTCGCAGGGGATTTTATAAACCACATTTTTGGCATTTTGTTGTGTGTTATTTGGTTTGGTTTTTGTCAATATAGATCGAGTATTTTTTATTTTAAATGTCGTTCTTATGTTGTATTTATTTCCTACTCTTTAAATTGTGTCAGAAATACCGTGGATGAAAGGAATTATGAAGTTAATTGTTGTTAATAAGTTGTCTGGTTTGTCTGGTATCAAAAGTTTTAAAAGATTTAGCTATGAAATTTTTTTGGTAATTGTTTTTTTATTAAAATGTCTTTTGTTTCTTTTTGTTGTGTATTACTGTCGGTACAAGCAAGTTTTGCTTTGTCATATAAACTTTTAATTACTCCTATTTTGAATTATATTTTCTAAAGAATACAATTAAAAACGTTTAATTATTTCAATGCACAATATTTACATAACACACCTCACCTATATATTTTTTTTGATAGTATGTTAATGTAAGTATCATTTACAAAATATATTTACTTACTATCTTTTAGAGTATTATATAGAAATTAGTATAAATTATTTTAAGATTCGATTTGAAAACGGGAAAAAAGGACCTCCCGAAACGTTTGTATTTATTTATTTTTTTTAGGCAAATTTATTACAGAAAAAGAGTCACTGACTGGGAAATTAGTCTCTGTTTTGTTTTTATCCAGTAATTCTTTCATTTACATAAGAAGTGAGCGAGTGAGTGAGTTGAGTGTTGATGCTTCGCGGATACAAAAGAAAATAAGTGCTGTGTAAGAGGAGAGTACCATTAACGATTCCAAATACCATAAGAAGTTCAGCAAATTTCGTGAAAATAATATTAATCTCAAAGATTTAAAACGTTCTGTACGGTCGGTCGAAGCTAATGGCAATTAAATATTGGTGCTAATTGAAAGTGATCAGCATAAAACAACTCGAGAGATCGGAGAAATCTTAGAATCGAGCATACACCAGTGTAAAAATTATTACGTCAACTTAGAATCATTAGCAAGACCGATATATGGGCGCAGACTGATATAAAGGGTCTACCAGTAGAAACGATTAAACTTCAAAATTAAATAAAATACAAATTTTTTATCAAAATCGGTTCTGATGACTTTATTTAAGAGATCGAGACATGCAATTTATGATTTGAACAAGAATTTAGCCAAATAACCACCACGCCTCTTTTTGCAGACACGGATCCGCTCGTGCCAATTTTCGATGACGCTTGTGCACATTTCTGGCTGTATGGCGACTATGGCTTGACGAATGTTAGTTTCCAAGTCACCAATAGTCGCAGGTTTGTTGCTATAAACGTGTGTTTTCACATGTCCCCAAAGAAAATAATCTAAAGGAGTTGAATCGCACGATCTCGACGGCAGAGCGATGGGCCCATTTGGTGAAATTCAAGTGGCCGAAGTTGCCTCGTAATAAGTGCATGTTAACTCGGGAAATGTGCGGTGATGCGCCAGCCTGTTGAAAATAAAGGTCAACCGAATCGATTCCATTAAACTCCGGAAAAAAATGAAGCATTGCCTTGTAGTGCTGGGTATTGATAGTAAGGTGAGACCTTTCTCATTTTTAAAATAGAAATATGGACTCATGGCGCCTCTATGCCAAAATCCACACCAAACTGGGATCTTTTGCAGATGCAAAGGACTCTCATATAGCACATGTGGATTAGATCTGCATCAATATCGCCAATTTTGTTTATTGACAAAGTTATTAAAGGATCATATCATCAAGTTATTATAGGATCATCAAAGCGTCATAGGAGAAGATCATTTTATAATAAAATTCGTTGTCGGCTTTCATTATTTTGAGTGCCCGATTCAATCCGAGCCGAGTTCCCGACGAATACGATGGTCGGTTGGCTTTAATTCTTGTGTCAGTTCCATCTTATATGGTGCAAGCTTAAGTCCAACCTCAAAAGTCGCCACATTGTCATTGGCGACAAGCCTAACTCTTGCGAGCGGCGAGCAACCTAGACGTTGTCATTTTCGGTTGCATTTGCTTAAACGGCTACAACATTCTTAACACTCCTGGCTTTTTTCGTCGTACAGGCACCACATTATCGTGAAAAGTAAATTCTCTCTCAAATTTTCTAATAACACGATCAATAGCTTTTTCAAAAGGACCACCACGACGAAGATCACGATGGGTCTGAATTGCTCGTTGAGTAGCACGAGGGGACTGCGGATTTCCGTAATAAAACTGGACAGTTTACAAACGTTCGTCTAACGTGAAACGCACCATGATTTAATTTCTAACCTTTCGGAAAACAAGTGACAAGTCATGTCAATAATCAGTAAACAAATAGGGCCGTCATGAGATGTCAAAGTTTCATCATTCCTAATGGTGGACTCTTTACTTGAAAGACTGAATTTCTACTCGCGATTCCTTATTGAAATCGATCTGTTATTAAAGCCAATGATTACAGGTGATAAAAAATGTATTGTGTATATTGATGTTGGGTTTAAGAGATCATGGTGTTAGTATGGAGATGCCCCTATACCCGGCACGAAAGCCAGTTTGTATTCGAAGTAGGTCACGTTGGGCCTTTGGTAGAACTGGAAAACGGCATTGCATTCCATCGAGATAGTGGAAGACATAAACTCTTACAAGTTGACAAGCATATTTTAGTTTATCCACTCGCTCTACTTGCGACATCCGACTACAATTTATTTAATCAAGTAGCTCAACAGGCCTTAAAGACCCATGGCTTCGACTTTCTTTACTATTTCTCTACATTTTATTCTGCTCGTGGTTGCATCCCGCCATCCTCTTCCCCTTGCTGAAATATAAATCTTCCTTGCATGCCTCCAACCACTTCTTCCTTAGTCGTTCTTTTGTTCGTCCATCTCCTCTTATAGAAGTTTAATTTCTGCATTAGTTTTCCTTCACATTGTCTCTTGTATTTTCCACCAAATATGTTCCTCAGTACTCTTCGCTCCCAAACATGATTTTTTTGTCTTCTTTTTTGTTCCTTACCCAACACTCACATCCATATAGTACCGTGGGTTGAATAACTGTTCTGTATAACCATAATGTTGCTAACCATGTTAGTTTTTTTGATCTTAGCATGTTGGGTAACCATTCCACAACTTTGCTTCCCCTTGCCATCCTTTTCCCAATTTACTTTATTTTATTGCCTACGCTGGTTATAGTAACTCCAAAATACTCTGTTTTAACTTTATAATGTTTATTTTGTTCCGTTTTAATCATAACTTGTTTTCCATCATCCATGTCCTCTCCCATCTCAAGGAATTTTGTTTTATTTGGATTAATATGCAGGCCACATTCTTGTGCTTTTTTTTCAACAGTCTATTTTTCAAAATAATAAACTAAATTCTTGCTAGCTCTGTTGTTGTTTTTAGCATGAGTACCACGTCGACCACTGTTTACAATTTATTTAGATCACTTCAAAACAGCTTAGATAGTAGAAATTTTACTTCCGTGGAAGACTTGAAAAATCACGTGGATTAGTTATTTAGTCAGAAAGTTCCGAACTTCTATGAGGGCAGGATTATGCAGCTACCAGAGAGATGTAGAAAGGCCCTAGAACAGAACGGCATATACATTGATTAAGTTTAATTTCTGGTAACTAAAATGTGTCTCCATTTTTCTTAAAAAATGGTACTTTTACACCAACCTAATAATAGAAGCACAATATTTTGCGTAATAATTTAATACTTCAGAAAGTGCATGAAAGTATGTTTAAGAAAATTATTTGATTTTAAAATTTTTGCCAATATATTTTAATGAATATACAAACAGCTATTTTCATGTTTAAAATTTAGATCAAGTATTTAAACGAATATGTGTTAGTCTCACTAGTTAGACAAACATATTAATGGCTTGCTGAGTCAAGTATTTTGCCGTCTAATTGGCTTTAATTTTTCACTCTGAAACTAAATTTGTAGTTATCGGTTTTCATCGAAAGTAGAATGCTTATAAAACTAGAATTTTATCAGTTATAATATATTTAAGTTAAAAATTTGTCTACAGAATATTTTTGTCATCTTGCGACATCACGATAACGCCTGCAGGCTGCGAACGCGAATCTTTTTAACCCCGTACATGCCACAAATTTTGCATTGTGGAAATCTATTATTTCTTGTATCTTTGACGGAAATTGTTCATTTTGGAATAAATGACTTATATAACCTAAAATATTTATCATACTGAAACAACTAGTTTTTTTTTATCAAGTTAATAAATACATGTCATTGCTTCTTGGTTATGTTACATTGTTTCTCTTGAATTTTTTGTGATATCCTGGTCAAGTTGATATTTTCAACTGTAATACTATTATAAATTTACTTTTGATGATTTTAGATGAAACACTAACAGCAACAGCAATATTTTATAATACTGCCAATTTGTTTTGTTAAATTTAAATGCTGTCTATTTTTTTTCTTTCAATTTTCACTGGTTATGGCTAATGTAGGAGTTTGAAAATTCATATGCTAATGTCAACTAATCCTCCCTTTAATGGTTTTTTCCTTTGTCCCGTTTCCTTTTTATTTATTGCTCTTTTTTATTTTTTTTTTCTCTTTATTTCATTTTTCTCTAACGTGTCTAAGGTGTCTGGAATAAATCCTTCTTTATCACATTATTTCTCATTACATATCTTGTCCATTATAATCAATGTGCGTCTGTTCTGTCTTCTTTTAGCTCCTTTTTTATCTATTTATTAGTCCCAAAATTGATATGCTTATTTTGTTTATTATGCCAGATCTTCCCCTTGCTTATGTTTATTGTCATTATTCTCATTATATAAATAATGGCAAGTCTTATTATTATTTTGATTTTTTTAGTTAGTATTTTTCCCTTCAATAGTATAATTGCTATGGTATGTTTGGCTTACACAAAAAGATTTTTTCTTTCGTTCAATTCCATTTTTCGAAGTCGAATATGAGCGATATTGATATATGAGCAAATCTGAGCGATTTTCGCGATATTCACGACTCCGATGGAAAACTTGTTTCTGATAAAGTCAGAAACAAGTCTGAGGAGATACTGTTGACAGCCTGATGTACGTCATATACCATAGACACTATTGACACTCTGATATATGACATATATTATTGATACTATTAACATTTTATTGGATATGATATTCTGATGTAAACAAATGTTTCCTTATATATATATATATATATATATATATATATATATATATATATATATATAGATATATCAAAAAAATGTTGACATATGGAAGTGAAACATGGACACCCCCATCACAGTCAGTTCAAGAGCTTTGGGTTGCATAGAGGGGAATGGAAAGATGTATGCTTGGCATTACAAAGCGGGACAGAAAGCCCTGCATATGGATCAGAGAACAAACGAAGGTATGTGACATCATTGAAAAGGCGAAACAATGGAAATGGAAGTGGGCAGGTCATATAGCGAGACGATGCGATGACAGATGGACCAAAGCAATTCTGGAATGGATACCGCTTGATCATACACGCCCACGAAGAAGGCTGAAAACACGATGGACGGATGACATCATCAAGTATATTGGACCCGAATGGCAGAGGCAAGCTCAGGACCGTGCGAATTGGAAGCACGCTGGGAAGGCCTTCATCTTGAAGTGACAATAAACATACACAAGAGGAAGATCTGGAATAATAAACGACATAAGAATATCAAATTTGGAACTAATAAATAGATAAAAAAGAGCTACAGAACAGAAGACAAAATAGACGCACATTGATTATAATGGGCAGGATATATTATGAGAAATAATGTGATAAAGAAGGATTTATTTTATTCCAGACCTTAGACACTTTAGAGAAAGAGGAAATAAAGAGAGAAAAAAAATGAAAAAAGAGCGATAAATGAGAAGGGAACGGAACAAAGGAAAAAGCCGATAAAAAAGAGACAAACAACGTGACACGAAATTTTTATATATAAAGATCTTGCTCAACAAAAATCTTTTAATCGCTCTCACAGACTGATCACTTGGCAGATCCCGAAAACACTCCGGAAAAGTATTATATATCTTCATAATAGTATACTGCACATTCTTCTGTATATAACTAAAATTGCATCTTTCATTCAGGAGATTCGACTTATACTTAGTTATATAACCATGCTTTGCGATAGCCTCCCCAAAGAGATCTCTATTATTAACTACAAAACTGTACGAATCCAAAATAAACATGCTGACAAGGGTCAGAATTCCTTTGCCAATAAAAACATTTCTGCAGCTTTCGTAATGCTTTATTTGAAAAACACTCTTATGCATCTTGTTTGGAGTACACTTATTATCGCTTTATCTGGAGAATTTCCCCAGAAAATCAAACCGTATCATATATCAAACCGTACACATAGGCATGATAAGCTGGCATTGCAGCCTTAAAACCAACATTCTAAGCTACGATTCTCAGTGCGTAACAATACCGAGACAAGCCTGCAGCAACTTTTTCCACGTGCCCTCTCCAATTCAGCCTTCTATAAATCACAAGGCCCAAGAAACACACCTGTTCAGAAGACTGAATGTTAACGTCTTTATAGGTAAAAGTAATACTGTTATTCTTTCTATTGCTGAATAGAATGGACTGGGTTTTAGGCACAGTTAAGACAAGATCTCCAGTAGAGAAGTATTTATTAAGAATTCGAGACAATCTCCCAAGCATCAAGTCGGAATCATCTTCGCTAAAAATCAGTACTGTGTCATCCGCATAGAGTACCGTATGCTGTTCTGTAACGTTTGGAAGTTGATTTGTATAAATAATATATAATAGTGGACCCAATATAGCACCTTGTGTCACACAAACCTTATCAGACACAATAGCTCTACCGCAAAAATCAGTCTCTACTACCTGTTCTGTTCAGGCTTCTAGATATGATTTTATTAACATGAGTGCATTTCCCCGAACTCCGCAAGACTCAAGTCTTGCACAGAGAGTATCATGATTCACGCTGTCAAATGCCTTTGTTAGATCAAGACACATGGCCATGGTTAACTTTTTTCAATTTACTGAATGTAAAACATTTGTAATAGTTTGATAAATCGCCCTAATGGTAGATTTTCCTTTTTGAAAACTATTTTGATTATTAGACATTACTAAATTCTTTTCAAAAACAATCTGACAATCGATGGTAAATCGCCCCTTCAAATATTTTGTCCATGTTCGAGAGCAAGGATATCGGTCTATATTTAATTTCCTCATCTATTTTTCCCTTATTATAAATTGCTTTTATATGAGCATTTTTAAATACCTTCGGATAAACCCCCGTCGAAATACACTGATTTGTTATATAAGACAAAGGTTTACAGATAAAGTGAGCAATCACTTTAATTATGTGAACAGGTAAGTTATCGTCATTTACCGATTTTTTATTTTGTAAACGTTTAATAATATTCAATATTTCATCAGGACATGTTGGATTTAAAAATACAGATTGAAGAATTCTATTCGAACGAAAATTGTTCTTTCTATTGGAATTAACAGTTGGACATGAATTTATAAAGTACGTATTTAATACTATCTAATAATATTAAGGATGTTATTGTTAACAGTAATTTTTTTTACTAGCTTCCAGGAGGCTCGCACCTTGTTGTCAGATCTATTTACAAACTCCCTGTTTGAGATTTGTTTAGCTTGTTTTATTACTAATTTTAATATTTGGCAATATGTATTAAAGAAGTGATTAGAAATAATTCCATCAATTTTCATCATATATAGCTCGCGTTTATGTCTACATAATATTCTAATTCCCCGTGTAATCCAATTTTTAGCAGTACTATTAAAATAACATTTTTTTTTCACAAATATCGCTTTCAAAATGTCTTCAACTAAATACAAAAAGGCACTATATGCCTCATTGACTGAATTAGAACTCTATACAGGTAACCTATCAATTCTTTCAACTTCTCTTTTGTAAGACAATATTTTATTAGTTGGAAGTTTTATTAGTGGAAAGTCCTTTTATAAATAAATTTTTGTTCAATTCGTAAATCATTCTACCCTCCAGCCACTAAGTTTATATTAATTATCTGTGCCTAGTGATCAGAAATATATATATATATATATATATATATATATATATATATATATATATATATATATATATATATATATATATATATGCTAAACTATTAGTCCGGGAGTACATCCGATTGTTTGTGTCCCGTTTGTTACGAATGGTTGTCCGAAGACATTGAGAATGCCAAATGCGACCTTGGCGAACGTTCCCAACAAACGGGACACAAACGATCGGATGTACCCCCGGACTAATAGTCTAGCGTATTCTTCCATCCGCGAAACACTACGTATATATATATATATATATATATATATATATATATATATATATATATATATATATATATATATATATATATATATTATTATTCACGTATGGGCCCGGGTGGACCACGCGAAGTACAATTAGAGGCGTGTGTTGTTGTTAGCCTTCCTTTGCGCCCATACTAACTTCATTCTTCCTTCCAAACGTCAACCTTGTGTCTGAAACAGCCTCTATCCTAAATTTCACTTTTTGTAATATTTGCTGATCTTAGGTCCTCTTTAATTGCAGAAATCCATTTAATAATTTCTACTTTAGCTCTACTATTTGTCTAGTTAGCCTACTCGGATTCATCCGTTTTATGTGTCCGTAAAACTTAAGTCTTCTTTTTCTCATATCGGTATGTATATCTGTATATTGTTTGATTTCTTGGTTTTCTCGAAGTCGGTATGTTGTTGCATTTATTTGTTTGGGGCCTAGGATTTTTCTTATGATTTTTCTTTCCTTCTTTTCAATGTCCTCGGTGTCCCTCTTTCTATTCAAAATGAGCGTTTCTGCCCCATATAGACATTCTGGCTTAATAACTATGTTGTAATGTCTCAGTTTTGTGTTTTTAGATAGGCATTTTTTGTTGTAAATATTTTGTGTAAGTATCAATGCCGTTTCCATTTTTTGACATCTACTCTTATTGGCCGCTTTTTCCAACCCATTTTCCATGATTATTTCACCCAAATATTTGAATCCAGACTCGTCTGATGTTACCATATTTTGTTTTTAGAAATGGTGTTCTTAGTCTGTTGCAAGTCATGTATTGTGTCTTTTCAAAGGAAATTTGGAGTCCTATCTTTTCTGCTGTTTCTTTTAGAATTTCAATCTGTTTCTGTGCCGTTAATACATCTTGAGTCAAAATTGCTAGATCATCAGCAAACGCCAGACAATCAATTTTGATGTTGGTTCTCCCCAGTTTAATGGGCTGGTCAATATTCAGGGCCGACTTTTTTTTACGCCACTCCTGTATTACTTTTTCTAGAACACAGTTAAATAAGAGTGGCGAGAGTCCATCCCCTTGTCTCACTCCAGTTTTAATTTCGAAGGGCTCTGAGATGTCACCCATGAATTTAACTTTTGACCTTGTGTTAGTTAATGTTGCTTTAATAATTGCCAGCGTTTTCAGATCTAGTCCTTGTTCTTTCAAGATTCGGAATAAAGATTCGCGGTCTATAGAATCATATGCTTTTTTGAAATCTTATTCTTTAGATTTAGGATCTGTTCAGGGCAGGATCTGCCCGGTCGAAAACCTGCTTGATATTCACCAATTTTAGGTTCCAACTGTCCTTGTGCTCGGTCTAGTAGACATTGAGATAGAATCTTGGAACAAACTGAGAGAAGAGATATCCCTCTACAGTTGTTTACATCCGTTCTATTTCCTTTCTTGTGTAGTGGATGGATTAGAGCATCTTTCCAATCTTCCGGAATCCGTTCGGTTCGCCAAACTTCTTGTAGAATTTTGGTTATTTCGTTGATTGTACCTGGACCAGCGGATTTCAAAAGTTCAGCAGCGATTCCATCTTCACCAGAAGCTTTTTTATTTTTAAGCCGCTTGATTTGCCTAATTATTTCATCTTCATTCGGTGGTAATGAATCTGGGTTTGTTTGTTTAGGGTTTAGTGTTGGTAATTTGTTTAAAGGCTCAGGACAGTTTAGTATTTGTTCAAAATATTTCGCATGTTCTTTGCAATTGTCTTTGATAGCCTGTTAATTTAGTTTTAAATGTTTTGTAAAAGTTTCGGGTGTTATTTTTTTGGAAATCTTTTTCTATTTCATTAAGTTGATTGGTTTGAGATTTTCTTTTAGTTTGTCTAATTAGCTTCGATGTTTCTTTTCTTACTTCCAAAAAGATGTTATAGTTTATTGCTGTTTTTTGACGGTTCCAATCTTTGAATGCTTTACTTCGGCTTAATACTTCTTGCTCGCAAACTTCATCCCACCACGCATGTTTTCTACGTTTTTGTAAAGGGACCAACTTTAAGGATGTTTTAATAATTTTTTGTTTGAATTCTTGCCAGTTCTGTGCTGGTTGTTTATCAAGCTCTTCTGTTAGGGATGGTTTTATTTTCGTTGGGTCGAACTTTGGTATTAGCAGTCTCTTTTGAATAAGATTTCGAGGTTTTAAGCTAAGTTTGATTCTAGTCAAGTAGTGATCCGTGTCTATGTTAGCTCCTTTCCTGACTTCATTCAAAACATTCATTTCCTGAACATTCAAAATCTCTTTATAATTGGGGTACGAAATGGCTTCTTGAAAAAAAAAAAAATTCTTTTCCAGAATTTCCCAGGACTTATTTACTTTTTCAGGATTAGACTTATTTTCTTCGTTAACTGGGAGGTGTGCATTGATTAATGTATAGTTTTTGTTAGCACACTTGAGGGATAGTGTCATAGGTCGATTATTTACTGGCTGGACATTAGTTATAGAACCAAGAATGTTTCTTGAGATAGCGAAAGCAACACCGAGATGTGGTGTATTTTTGAGTATTCTTTTGTCAGTTTTACTTTTAAAAAGTCGTTAGTTGCCGAATTGCAACGTGTTATCCTCTGTCAATCTGGTTTCTTGCAAAGCTAAAATTTGGATTTTTTGCTGATTCAATGTTCGTCCCAATTCGTGTAGTTTTCCTGGACGCAGAAGAGAATTGATATTTACCGTTCCAAAGAAAGTTTTTGTTTTCGGTTTCAGACGTTGGCCAGAGGTCTCCGACTCCCTCTGAAAGATTTTGCGTTTAAGCCCGGACGCCCCAGAATCCGAAAGTCCGGTTGTACCAGCAAAGCTGGCAGAGGATTGTCTACCTCCTGGGGTAATTTTGTAAGTACTAGAACGCTTCATCTTGTACTTTGAATTAATTGTTTGAACCATGACGCTTCAGAGGTTAAGACTGGAGGGGTTAGTTCCAGAATTTAAATATCAGCCGCACCACTGGTGAACAGACGCTGACCACTCAACCGCTTGATACAAGTCAGACGCTAAGTGGATTTAGTTTTTTTTTTGCCTTGGTTCGGGGCTGCTTATTTTGAGATATTCGCAGCTGTCCATTAATATCTAATGGAACTTTCACTATCCACCACCCGTGACCCGTCCAGTACCTTAGGCGAGGTATACTGGATATGTATATATATATATATATATATATATATATATATATATATATATATATATATATATATATATATATATAATTTCATTCCGGATGTCGATCCGTTCGTTCTGTGAAGAGTTTTGATGTTTCGCATAAAACTCATTTAACATTTTCAAGTGTTGTTCGCTTGACAGTCAAGTCTGCTGATATCATTAGGGATATCCCTGAAATTCGGACCTATTTGATTGGATATCCTATTTGCTGATTCATAATCTGTGAAGCAGTTGATAAATACCAAGAGGATAGCTATCTTCCTGGTTTGTTCCTTTGTTCAAGATGCATATTCGGACTGCCAGGAATTGGAATTTAGTCTGTGTTTTCTTCATCTAGATAAAGGTTATAGGTCAAATGTTTGAGCTTAATTTTCCATACTGCTTCCATCATTCCGGCTGCTATTTGTATTCAAAGTAAGAAAATTAAAATACCAAAATCGATCAAATACATATAATTTTAAGGTGAATAGCAAAGTGTGAAGGAGCAAAATATTAAAAGAATGATTTATTGTATATAGTGTACATATATAGTTATTTGTCTCGTGAAATGGTGTTTATTTCACTTATAATACCATAAATCATCCTTTAAATTAATATTATTTGCAATTTTCTCTACTATTGATAACATCATGAAACTTATGGTTCGCTACGAGCACTCAATCGTTTTGTTTTAATTCGGGCAAAATAATCCTAAAACAACAAACACAAACAGGTGAAACTATCTGAATTATTTAATCGCCACCAAATAATAACCAATAAATATTATCTCGCGCAGGTTTCGTTTGTAGCGAACAAAACAATGGTTAAATGCGCTCGAAATTATGGTTTCCAACACTCTTAACAAAAGGAAATCAAAGCCGCCACTGGCGTTTCCTGTTTAGTGAACGATAAAGAACGATAATTACCTGACCCGAAGACAACGCTGAATTCGTTGTTCTTCGGCGAACAAAAGACCATCGGACACATTCAATCAAGCGAACAAGGCTCTAAAAATACGAGAGACTTGCTGCGAGCTAAAGGTGGAAATACACGACCCGATTTTTACTTGTCATGATGGAGAGCATCGCACGAAAGGCCCTGACACATATTCCGGGTTATTCGATTTAGTGATGAGTTCTGGAATTTCTAAAAATAATTGAGTTACCATATTGATTATTTACGAGAAAATCCTAAAAATTTATTTATGTATTTTGTAAATTAGAATTATTAAGAATGATTAAACTTAAATAAAGTAAAGCTTATAAAGAAGGTTATGTTTTAAAAATATTATTCCCCCAATTTCCGTCTCGGTTGTTTCCACAGATGGCAATTATTTGTGTAAAATTATCAATAACAATGGGGTACTTGCAGTTGGATTTGGGATTGAGAATAAAAGTTGTCCTTCAGGAAGCCTCACAGGAAAAAGTCGAGGAGGATTAGATCGCGTGGTCTTGCAGGCCACTGAATATCACCATTTCGAGACACGAGGCAGCCAGGAAAATCTGTCCGTAACAATTCCAAATTTTTCTTCAATTACCCTCTCGGTTGTTTCCACAGATGGCAAATATTTGTGTAAAATTATCAATAACAATTGGGTATTTGCATTTGCATTTGGATTGAGAATAAATGTTGTCCTTCAGGAAGCCTCACAGGAAAAAGTCGAGGAGGTTTAGATCGCGTGGTCTTGCAGGCCACTGAATATCGCCATTTCGAAACATGAGGCAGCCCGGAAAATGTGTCCGTAACAATTCCAAATTTTTCTTGGCCGTATGATACATGGCGCCATATTGTTGAAAGAATATAGTGTTAAGGTACATATTGTTGAGGCCATCAAAACTCTCTTAACATATTGTGGTAGTGTTCGCTGTTCATTTTCATGAAAAAACTGGCCTTGTAACCCCTCCAGTCCACAATGCAAATTACACCGTCACTCGAAGAAGAAATTTAATTATATAAATTAACAAACGCACGACGATCGTAAAACTATCCATAATTAAATTACCTGTTTTCTAGATGACACCCCAAGTACCATTGGAACACCCTTTATACTGGTATGGAATATAATTCTAAATCTAATATTGTTTTCGTATTTCAACAAGTTATTTGGGTTAGAGACTGTTACGATTTAGATTTGATTATTTTGGCCGAAAATATATTTATTGCTACGGCTATACGGCCCGGATATTTTAATAGTTATTTTGGAGATAAGGACGAAAAGGGGAGCTACATGGTACTGTCTCTCTCTTCTCTTCTCTTCAGTCAGACTGAAGAGTCTCAGTTGTCAGTCACTGCTCTCCTATGATAGTTGGTGTAGTAGAGAGAACGGAGTCGCGTGCGGGTGCACCAGAAGTCCCAGTAGGATTATTGGTTTTCGGCTCTGAAAGCAACTCGACCGTTAGTTGTTTTTTATTATAAGTAGATTAGTATATATATATATATATATATATATATATATATATATATATATATATATATATATTCCCGATCCAATTGCAGCCTCAAGAGCGAAGTTGTTCACTGGCCTACCACATCGGATCAATTGGGGACCGCCGTTTTGGTCAATATTACCCTAAACAGTAATCCAGAGTGAAAGAACGGTACGTCAGCCATCAAACTCTATCAGACCGACCATTTCCATAAGACAATTACCACCTTATTGAGGCCGCATCGGTAAACAGCTGAGTACGTACGTTTAAAAATTATATTAATTATAATTATTTCTATTTTGTGATGGAATTGCGTACCGGCATCGTAGGTTCATATAAATTGCTGTTATTAATAATGCTCTGCTATAGCTCATTCAGGGAAACAATGGTTACACGTCATCAATCTAGAGAAATCTATTGCCAATTTAAATCCATAGGAAAGAAAACATCATTTAAAGTTCAAAGAACTCTCTTTCCTTCTTCCTCTAATCTTATTAGAATAGGATAAAAATACGGTGAGCCGGCGGATTATATTCTGTGAATTCGCTGTTAAGATAACATTTAGGTTTGTAGTTCTGGACAGTGTTGCCGACCTTACACAACTTTTTCGTAGAATCTGTCATTTTCATGTTCTGGTCGTTTTTGAGATGATGTTTGATGCTATGCTGATGTTTTAGCTATTTTCTGGTTTAGTTTCTGTTTTTGTGAGTTTTATAGTAAAATATCTGCAATTATAATTGCCAAAAAATGCCAAAACCATTAAGCGGTCAGTGTAAGCAGCTTGCCTCGTCACTTATCAGTTATTTTGAACAGGAACGAGATAATGGGGCTGCTCGTTTGCCATTAAACGCTGTGAGAGGGGTATGTATTAATAACTTAGTCTCATGGTTAATTGGTTAATTGGAGTTTTTTTAGCGAGTTTCAACTGCACTAAATATTAGTATTGGTACAGTTAGTGCAATCTCGAAAAAGTTGAAGAATAACGAAATGTTAAAATTACCGAAGAAAAAGCGTCCAAAATGAGTAACTAATCTAGATCATCTTGATATGGGCTCAATTCGCAATCAAATCTATGAACTGTATGAAAAAAGTGAGTGGTAATATTGTATTTTTATCAAATTTTATTTCAGAACAAACGGTTAATCTTGAAAGTATTCATGAAAAACTAAATGACATGCAGCTCTTCGATAGATGAAAAATTTTGCTTCATACACTTCTAAAACAAATAGGTTTCAAATGCAGTAAAGATAATCCACGTAGGGGCCTGATGGATCTCTGTTTGATTTTGTTTATTGGGATGAAACATGGATATTTCCAAATTGTACCTTGAGTCACTCATGGCAAGATGATAACCAGAGGAGTGTAAAGACTATAAAAGTTGATGGAAAAAGGTGAGTGCTATACTATAGTACTCGTAGTATATATAGTATATATACTAGTATATATAAACTACTAGAGCACTATCAAAAATAATTATTTGAAGATGTGTCAATAATAACATGTTATTGCAGATATATTGTTCTTCATGTTGGGAATAAGAATGGCTTTATTCCAGAGGCTGAATTAGTCTTCTCTTCTAAAACAAAAGGCGATTATCATGGAGAAATGAATAAAGATAACTTTCTTTTTTGGTTTGAAAATCTTGGAGGAGCCATCAGTTATTGTCACAGATAATGCACCATATCACAGTACAGTGATGGATGATCTTCCAGCTAGTGCATGGACAAAACCAAAAATTGCAGAATGGCTGACAACTGACAACATAATCTTCCTTTTGAAAACACTATGTTGAGAAGTGGACTGCTGCAAATCGTTATTTGGTAAGCAGTAATTGAAGGGACAGGTTTGTGTTTCATAATGTTCTTTTCAGGAACGAGTCTAAAAAAGAATATGTGGCAGATCATATGGCTGGAGAGTATGGCCAAAAATTATTACAATTTTCATATAAGTCGAGATGGAAGAACGATTGATAACTGTTTGGATATGTAGAAAGAAGCTTTGTCAACAGTTACACCACAGATCAGGATGAACAGCATCAGACATACAGAAGAAGAGATTCAAAGATGGTCGAATCGCGAAAGAGTATTTGATAGACTAGAAGTTAATATTTTAATAATTTACCTGAACAACAATTCAGATGCTGAAAATTGTTTTGGTGTCACTGAATAATTAAACTTTGTGTGAACTAAATGAAAAGCCCCTATGTTGACAAGCAGAAATTTCGACACAGATTTTTGCTTAAAACTTTTAAAGAAAAAACTTTTCGTGTTATTTTTTCATTTAGTTTTATCGACCTTACAAATGCCAAAGTCTGAGTATTTTGGTGTTGATGTGGCAACATTGTAACGTGAGTGCGTCATAGATTTTGATGACGTGCAACCATTATTTCCCTGAATGAGCTGTTTGTACATATATGGCACACATGGGCAGAGCCATTTTTATCATATTTTTTCCATTGTACGTCCTGTGTGGAATATATATTGTATTATGCATTTATTAAGAGTATTAGAATAACCACTCCAAAAACACCTTCTGGTGCCGTTTATGGTTTTACCTTTGTTTAGACTACATCTAAGTTTTGGTTTGGACAACCGACAATCACCAGGGATTGGTGGCGCTCTAAAACGTAAGTGGGAGTTCAGGAGCAGACTGTATGTTGGCACATACGGACTTTAAATTTATAACATATCATCGATATTTAATATATTTGTTAGCATTGTCTTTTATATTATATATTATTAATATTTATCACTCTTTTATTAGGTATTTTAAATTAATAGCATTGGCGTCCAACTTGTTCGTATCAATAAGTTATATGTCTTTATCTGCCATATCGAAATATAAAATAGCATATGAAGAACATTGTATAAAAAAATACTCGACTTGCCTCAACAGCCTCAAGCCTCAAACCTCAATTGTGCCACCTTGCAGAAATAACGACTCCCAGATTGGAAAAATAAAATGGATATTGGGCCTTTTTGGATTTCCTTAAGAGATGTGAAGCGGGGATCAACCAGGTGGTGTTGTAGATACCGAAAAGAGGAAAATTCGAAATGGGTAAATCCGAAGAATTTGTCGGGTAGAATAAAATCTCCAAACTAAACATTTTGGTCATCCCCAGAGTCGTTTTGTAGTATGTGGCCGTGCGTTATCTGAAGTAAGATACTAAAAAGACCCCTTTTCCTTGCCTATGGCATTTTAATCTCCAGAGCGTCACTACCGCGAATCGGTTGATGTTGATAACGGTCAGCCGTGGTTCAATCTTGGTTTTGCGTACTGCCAAATATTCGCCCAAACCATGACATTTTTTCATCTCCTTTACGTTGTAGAAAATGTATTTTCTTCCTTTCTTAGATCGATGAAATAAAAGGGAAAACAATCAGATCATTGCAAATTGAAATTTTTTTCATCAGGAACTATTATTTTCTTCTATTGCTCAATCCATGACATGATTCATTTATTTATGAAAGAAGTAGTACAATCTTGCCACCTTGTAGAAATAACGACTCCCAGATTGGAAAAATAAAATGGATATAGGGCCTTTTTGGATTTCCTTAAGAGATGTGAAGCGGGGATCAACCAGGTGGTGTTGTAGATACCGAAAAGAGGAAAATTCGAAATGGGTAAATCCGAAGAATTTGTCGGGTAGAATAAAATCTCCAAACTAAACATTTTGGTCATCTCCAGAGTCGTTTTTGTAGTATGTGGCCGTGCGTTATCTGAAGTAAGATACTAAAAAGACCCCTTTTCCTTGCCTATGGCATTTTAATCTCCAGAGCGTCACTAACGCGAATCGGTTGCTGTTGATAACGGTCAGCCGTGGTTCAATCTTGGTTTTGCGTACTGCCAAATATTCGCCCAAACCATGACATTTTTTCATCTCCTTTACGTTGTAGAAAATGTATTTTCTTCCTTTCTTAGATCGATGAAATTAAAGGGAAAACAATCAGATCATTGCAAATTGAAATTTTTTTCATCAGGAACTATTATTTTCTTCTATTGCTCAATCCATGACATGATTCATTTATTTATGAAAGAAGTAGTACAATCTTGCCACCTTGCAGAAATAACGACTCCCAGATTGGAAAAATAAAATGGATATTGGGCCTTTTTGGATTTCCTTAAGAGATGTGAAGCGGGGATCAACCAGGTGGTGTTGTAGATACCGAAAAGAGGAAAATTCGAAATGGGTAAATCCGAAGAATTTGTCGGGTAGAATGAAATCTCCAAACTAAATATTTTGGTCATCCCCAGAGTCGTTTTTGTAGTATGTGGCCGTGCGTTATCTGAAGTAAGATACTAAAAAGACCCTTTTTCCTTGCCTATGGCCTTTTAATCTCCAGAGCGTCACTAACGCGAATCGGTTGTTGTTGATAACGGTCAGCCGTGGTTCAATCTTGGTTTTGCGTACTGCCAAATATTCGCCCAAACCATGACACTTTTTCATCTCCTTTACGTTGTAGAAAATGTATTTTCTTCCTTTCTTAGATCGATGAAATAAAAGGGAAAACAATCAGATCATTGCAAATTGAGATTTTTTTCATCAGGAACTATTATTTTCTTCTATTGCTCAATCCATGACATGATTCATTTATTTATGAAAGAAGTAGTATAATCTTGCCACCTTGTAGAAATAACGACTCCCAGATTGGAAAAATAAAATGGATATTGGGCCTTTTTGGATTTCCTTAAGAGATGTGAAGCGGGGATCAACCAGGTGGTGTTGTAGATACCGAAAAGAGGAAAATTCGAAATGGGTAAATCCGAAGAATTTGTCGGGTAGAATGAAATCTCCAAACTAAATATTTTGGTCATCCCCAGAGTCGTTTTTGTAGTATGTGGCCGTGCGTTATCTGAAGTAAGATACTAAAAAGACCCTTTTTCCTTGCCTATGGCCTTTTAATCTCCAGAGCGTCACTAACACGAATCGGTTGCTGTTGATAACGGTCAGCCGTGGTTCAATCTTGGTTTTGCGTACTGCCAAATATTCACCCAAACCATGACACTTTTTCATCTCCTTTACGTTGTAGAAAATGTATTTTCTTCCTTTCTTAGATCGATGAAATAAAAGGGAAAACAATCAGATCATTGCAAATTGAGATTTTTTTCATCAGGAACTATTATTTTCTTCTATTGCTCAATCCATGACATGATTTTTTCAGAGAAAACCATTTGGGATAATTTGTAAGTACAATTTAATGGAGTATTCCTTTACAATTTTTTTCAACAATCTTTTCAGACATTTTTTTAACAATCTTTCAATATTTCTAACGTTTATACTTTAGCTTCATCAGAAATTGTAATTACAACCTCACAGGAATTCGATGCTGATCTCAGAATGAACCTTTCCTCTTCTTGACAGAGCAAGCGGTCTCCCAGTTGAGTAATGAGTTCTATATGTCTCGCTGAACCGAATCAACTTGACAACCGAAGAAAAACTTTGTTTTCGTCTGCGTCCGAGGTCCTTACAACTCGTCTCGTTTATGTGTATCGAAGAAATACATAATCGTCTTATGCCTTCCGAAAAGCATTACATTTTTCCTATAATGAATTACAAGTTTTTTATTTTTTTTTGATGATAAACACATTGAACATAACAAATTGCAATTTAACATCTAGAAGATTTAATATTTATTAATAATAGCTTTATATTCTGATCAGGTTCAATGCAACTTTTTCCTTTTCCAACATATTAACTTTTATTTGAAACAAATATAAACACACTAAAACAAAATAACGAAACTCAATTATATTTAGGTTTTTTCAATTTTCTATGGCCTGTCTAACATTTTGATATTGAGTGTAACATTAATAAATGGTTTAAAATTATTAATCACATGATTAGACCGGAATTTTATAGGATTCGTAATATTAATATTAGCGTAAGAAATAAGATTTATGTGATGTGATATTTATCAGCTTCATTAAAATTATTAAGTTCAAGTAAAAATCAAGTTTCGATAAAACCACATTAAAAGCGTGAAAGCACCAGCTTTCATGACTGTAAACTGTCGTGGAGTTTGAATAATCATCAAAAATTTATTAATTATTAGATAACTTCCCGTCTCACGCAAAGTTGAGGTATGTGAAATTCCTTTTAGTTAAGAGACTTTTTTATTAAACTACTAAGTACCTGTTAAAATTTTCTGCTATTTATAATTCTGTAATTGATGTATGGCAAAGCGTAAGAAAAATGTATAATAATTTTTGAAAAACGTACGATATACACTAGTTATTTAAGTGGGCAAACCTGAATACAAACAACATCCGGCCATTTTATCACGAACGTGGCGGTAATAAATATTTATTAACTTAAACTTCAATAATATATTGCGTTATCTTTAAAATGCGCATCAACATTGATATTATTTAGCTATTGGACCTACATTTTAATGTGGCCTTCGAACCACGGTCACCAGGTATCAATCAATCTTGGTCAGTTACAGATTTCAAGGATGATTAATATCAATTTTGATTATGTCGGAATGCCTATCGACTGACGAGTGATCAAAGTAAAAGACCACTCAGAAGGCAGCCAGCTTTACTTCGCCTGGTTTCTTGCTGGCCTGAAGGGTGATTTCTTGCAGCAAGTTCTTGTATTAGGAACTCTATCAAAGACAATATTTCGAAGGATTCCAAAGGATGCATTTAAGATTATTAAAACAACTAATTGTATCAATGATCAGTATTGTAAGGCGAATTTATTGAACGTAAAATAGGAAAAAACAATGCGATATAAAGCACAGATTTGGATCTTTATGATATCAAGGACGTTGAAGAAATTGGGACAGTTTACGGGGACTAGGGGATTATTATTATTCTCATCGACTTGGTGTCACCCTCTCAGCTTTAAAAGCTGGAAACCATAAAGCGATTCCTCTCGCACAACGCTGTAGTTCGACTCGGAGCCTGGGGATACATTTTATTATAACCCAGTATTCCAACAGTACAGCATATTTTCAACAGTACAGCCCGTTATTCCCCTTATATGGCATTTCTGTTTAGTCCGCAATTTGTCAAACTTTGGAGAACCTGTAACTTACTAATCCTCCTTCGAAAATTACAAAAGTTCGATGTTGACTTTTTCAAGTTGCCAGATGTTCTGTTCATAAGAAAGATTCGCATACTTAGAAACTTTTTCCACCTCTGTTTTATGTATATTATGGTATGGCAATATCAATAATTGTTCCCCGCTTTTCTTTCTTATTTATTAATAGTTATTTATATATAATTAATTTATTAATGTCTCGTCTATTATAGTCGACAGCTCTGTCAGTTATTATCGGGCTATCACAGTAGAGCACCAAATCGTCAGACTCCAGAACTGCTTGAGTACTTTATTTTTAAAACGGCGGAGTAGATGTTGGTAAAGGACCATGATTAAGTGCCACTTTTTGGTGGATAGATAATCCATCCTTGCTAAGATTAGAAAGCTGATTTTGCCTTCCTAAATATGCATTTTCTGCTGAAGTAGGACATCCACCAATAGTCTCTTCTATTTTGCCACACTTTCAACATACATCTTTAGTGTTTTCTTTAAGGATGTATTTCCTGTAATTGTTGGTTTTAGTGACTTTATTCTGGATAGAATAACAAAATTCTCAGTTTCCTGATATAGTTAATTCTCGTCTAACCAGAGCAGAGAAGCCTTCTTATCAATATTATTACCATTTATTATTTCTACATATCTACAACTTCTTTTCCCAGATATGTATATTGTTTTTTATTGTCCCTGTTTCGATAGTGTAGTTTGCATAGCTCAGTGGTATATAATCGTAGTCAACTTGACAGCAAGCCTCATAAGCTGATTTTTCAAGCTTCTTTTCCTGACTAAGGGTCGATTCTACAATGTAAGAATATACCAGGTATACGCTATATCTGGTATATATATAAGTATAGCTTATACCTGATATATTCTTGCATTGTTGAATCGGCCCTAAGACACAATTTTTTTATTCTATTTTCATGGAATGTACAATTTTGACACGAAAGAATTGGTATGCATTCAACGGAATTTTGTTAAAAGTCGCCTAGTCATGCGGTCTAGCTCTTCCAGTTCTGTGTTTGACCACTTGACCACTCCAAATGAATATGTTAACATCGGTACTGCCCATGTATTGATTGCCTTACATATATTCACCCTGAGAGTTTCGTATTGAAAAACTTGATTATTCTTTTATTATATTTATTTTTGAACACATGTTTGAGTGCCGTATGGTTTAGCATTTGATTTTGTTCTATTTCCAAATACCGATAGGTATCATTCGGCTGCAATGAGTTTATCTGACCGAATAATTCCTGATTTTGTTTAACTTATCTTTTTTATATATTGACCATAGAACATTTATCTAGCCCAAAGGACATCTTAATGTCATCGCTGAATATTTTTACGGTTTTAATAAGCAATTGGAGTTTGCTCTGGGACTCTGCATATAATTTTAGGTCATCCATATATAACAGATGTGATAACCTTCTGGTGTTTGTTAACTGCAACCTAAACCCGCATGCAGACTGATTGAGAATCGTGGACAAAGGATTTAGGGCCAGACAAAACCACATTGGTGACAAAGAGTCTTCCTGGAAAAGTCCCATATCAACGTTGACTCTTCCAGCATTTTCTTCCGATATCCATATATTCGTCTTCCAAGACTTCATTAAGTGAGTAAGCATTGCTCTGATTTTTAGACAGATTTTGTAAATTTACAAAATTTTAACTAGCCAATCATGAGGGACATAGTCGAAGACGTTACTGTAGTCAATGTAACATAAGTTAAGGTTACCCTTTTTGTCTTTGAACGTGCTTAAAGGCAGTTGCATTTATGATATGTTGGTGCTTACATCCCGCAGATTTTCTTACACATCCTTTTTGTTCTTCTTTTAGGATATTATTATCTAAACAGTGATGATATATTTTATCGTTTCCTAATGATGTAAGTAACTTATAGAGGGCTGAAAATATTTTTCCTATATACTAAATAAGTATTACCTTTAGATAAAAATTGGGGAATAGATTTGGGGTTAGTTAGTGATTTACTGAAGCAACGTGATAAATTCGTCATGTATGGCATCTAAATATTTAATCCATAAATTCTGAATTCTATATGGCCCTGGTGCTTTCCAGTTTTGGATTTTTCTCATTATTATTACTATTATTATAAACTCCATCTGTGGAAATCTATGCAATGTTATCTATGCTTGGTAGTATGCTGTAGCATTATATTATTATAAATTTCATTAATATTCTAGATAAAGTGTGTTTCATCATAATTTATCATCAGTCATTCAATAATCATAGTTTCTACCAGATTATATTAATTTTCAAAGATTTGTTAAAATTATTTCCAGTTCCAATTCCTTCCATTTTCAGTTGCCTTTTTATTGCATTATGAATATATTGAATGACATTATTGGAATTCGTCCAGTAATTACCACGATCTTGGAAAAATTACTACTAACAAGATGTTAACTCTGATAAGTTAAGTACTACCCAATCACCACTTTTGCGTTTTATATATATATATATATATATATATATATATATATATATATATATATATATATATATATATATACATATATATATATTTATATATATATATATATATATATATATATATATATATATATATATATATATATATATATATATATATATATATATATATATATATATATATATATATATATATATATATATATATATATATATATATATATATATATATATATATATATATATATATATATCCTCAGCCCGTGTCGATCCACTGCAGGATGAAGGCCTCTTTCCTCTTTCTGGGCTTTTCTCTGCCATTCTGGTCCAATATACTTAACGATGTCATCAATCAATCGTGCTTTCGGTCTTCTTCGCGGACGTTTGCGATCAAGCAGTATCCACTCCAGGATTACCTTAGTCCATCTGTCATCCCATCGCCTCGCTATATGGCCTGCCCATCTCCATTTAAATCGCTTTCCTCTTTCAATGATGTCACAGGCTTTCGTTTCTTCCCTGATCCATGCGCAGGACTTTCTGTATCGTCTTGTAATAGCAAGCATACATCTGTCCATTCCCCTCTGTGCTACCCAAAGTTTTTGAATTGATTGGGATGTGAGTGTCCAGGTTTCACTTCCGTATGTCATAACGAGTAGAACGCACTGATCGAAGACTTTTGTTTTCAGGCAAAGTGGGAGTCTGCTCTTAAACACAATGTTGAGCCTGCCAGCCACATTTAACACGCCGTTCCACTTCCCGGGCGGTATTCCCCTCCATTGAAATCCTCTGCCCAAGATATATAAAGCTGTCAACAGTCTCCAAATCCTATATATATATATATATATATATATATATATATATATATATATATATATATATATATATATATATATATATATATATATGTATATATATATATATATATATATATATATATATATATATATATATATATATATATATCAAGACAACAGTACCACGTATCGCACAAGTCAGAGATGATCTGGGAAAGACACAAATGACAGAGATTGAGGATAAAAGAACGTATAGAAACAAAATACATATATGGAACGTTGCATCAGAGAGCGACATTTCGAGGAGATCGGGCACAAAGTGGACGGAAGAGAAAAAGAGAATCCACGGAGAAAGGATGAGAGAGGTGTGGAGGATCAGAAAGAACACTCGAAAATGAGTCCGAATGCTTTGCGTGATCCAACCGGGTCTATACACAGCTAATCGTGTTTGTAACTATTTCGATCAATCCGTGAAATATAAAAAATACCCTACTGTAGCCCTTCTAGATATTACACATGATATTCGATTAGATGGGACATGGCGGTCTCTACAAAATCAGAAAAAAAACATTCACAAACCTCAAACCCCTAGATAGAAGACTGACATCTTATTCGGCATCAAGTTGAAACATTCTTTTTCATCTTATCAGTGCCGACGTTCTCCAAGGGAGCGTTCTTGGACCAGTTCCATATATACTCTCGATTTTCCCACGTCCCAAGATGTCATTACAATGATCTGTTCTGACGATTCGGCCGTGTTATCGGTCAACTAAAATCCAATCATTGCATTACATTGAATACAGATCAATCTTGAATTCATATAAACCTGGCTTGCTACAGATCACGAGTTTTACCAACAAGACAACGTTAAGGTATAGTGGATCGATGGAGGACATTAAACTTATTCAAAAAGCAAGAAAAAGTCATCCATGTCACAGGTAATAAATGCTCATTTCTTCAGTCACCCCCAAACGTCAACCTGTCTGGCCCACTATGCTGCTTTTTAAATATACTTGGTAACTAGTTAGAACCTGGGCAGGAGGATTTTGCACAGCCTGACTGCTGCGGACTGTTACCACAGGATGGCGTAAGTTGCATTGTATTGCAGCCTACATTCGTCGATATATATGATCGTATTCAGCTCGAGTCCGACTGATGGCGGCTTAAAGCCAGAAAACGGTTACGGGAGAAACTTGAATATATTTTTCAGGTATAAAACTGACAGTGTTTCATATATTTTTAAACGGAATTAACCACATTGTTTTCTTGTTCCCCTAAAATTAGTGTTTGTCATTGTCATTGCTTACTTATTTCGTACGGATTTCAAACACATCTGAACAATATAAAAAATGGAAATGGAATAACTAAAGTTAATGTTGTAATAATACAGTTATTAAAACATTCCTGCTTAAAAAATCACCCTATTTTTGTGGCGAAATATTTCTGATTAAATATGGTTTTCAAAATTGCTAAAGTGTATATTTCAAAAAATTACGAGGACATTTAAATTGGCCGGTGGGCGATAAGTAGCACCCACTCTGTATAAAAGGTAAAGGCAATAACACAGTAACATAATGTATTAAATCCTTCACCGGGAACCGTAAAGTTCAATAAAATGAAAATCTAAATAAAGACATAAGGAGCGTTGAGCAGTGCACAATTAGTAAAACATCGCATTAGACTAAACCGCAGGCTCTTACCACAGTCTCGCTCTATAATCTGGCGAGGCAGTCATCCATTGAGCAGTTTTTAAATCGACGCAAATGGCAGGTGCGCGTGTAATTTTACCTACGTTGCCCACTAGTAGTATTCGGCCTACTCTTGTCAATAGATAATTCATATTGTTTATGAACATCCAGCCACTCCTTCCGATTTATCACCGGTCAGAAAGCAGGAACTGGCAGCCATAGCCTCGCGTTCCCCATCAAAATATATAGCTTCTTGGGCTGCAGTTGACCGTGCGATGCGATATAGTTTATTGTCACCCGTTTTAATATACTGCCTTGGAAACTTTACAATCGACTAAACACAGCATTTAAGAATCGGTGCATCGTTTTTCTAGTCGACGCCGGACCCGAAGAGGTGGCATACAATTCATGTGCGACCTTCGGGGTATCCGTATCGAGTACTGAACTGAAACACGCCCCATAATTTGTCAGTACTATCGGGAATTTTCAGTTTACACGTAACTATTAGCATACACCCAACTTGGTGATATTGCTTTTGTACTCTATTCGTGTAAGCCGTTGTCTTGGCCATGTAATTTACGTTTGGATGATTTATGAGTCTTTGGGGAGATGTTTTGGATGGAACTAGTTGCTCCAAGACAATAACTGGAGCCAGATATCGAGTAGTGTTTAAGTTAACGAGGAGCCATTTTAACAATGATGGTGTACGCAAGTCGAACAACCTTTCATTAACATCAACAGTACGAATACTTCAATAGTTATATAGGGTGATTATATTTAAGTTCGTCCGAACTTTAAATTCAAATCAAACAACAACCAAATTAGATTCCTTGAAACTATGTATTGTATATGAAATAACATTCAATGGCGTTAATGCTGGAAGACAATTGCAGACAAATGTCCACCGCCGCTACTCCTGACGAAACGCTTCCCGTCAATACAATTTCCGATCATTTTTTCAAGCAATTGGGGTTTTATATCCGAGTTGTTTCCGTACAATGGCAATTGTCCGAGTTACGTTGACTTCCAATGCGTCAATAGTTGATGATTTATCGGGCAAATATTTATAGGCCAAATATTTAATATAACTCCACAGAAAACAATCTAAAGGCGTTCAATCACACGGCCTTGGTGGATATTTAACAGGTCTATTGCTCGAAATAATGTTCTCACCGAAATTATATTCCCTCAATAAATCGATTTTTGCAATTTGGTATCAATGAGGAAAACCAATGGAGAAAAAGAAGAACCAATGAAGAAATATTAACGGTATTTGGAGAACCCTCAATAATGCGGCTCATTAGAGCAAGGCGAATAGCCTGGCTAGGACATATAGAAAGGCTACCAGACTAACAAAATAGTTTGTGGGCAGGGTGAGAGGGAGGAAAGAATGAAGTGAGGAAGACCCAGGAGAAAGTGGCTACAGGACGTGCAGGAGTATTTGGCCAGAATGGGTGTGACACAGTGGGAAAGAAAGGCAATGAATAGAGTAGTTTGGCGGCAGATTGTAAACCAAGCCAAAGGCCTTAAAGATCTGTGGAGCTGTATATAGATCCCTGTATTGGACGGCATATGTTTCGTCTCTTGATGTTCCAGACTCTTCAGGGTACCGACCTATGCTCTCTCGTCAAGAATAGGGAGTCCATATCTACAGTCAACAACCCATACTTTCGCCGACCTCCCGTCGGATAGTGTATATATACAGTATTAGAATTCTTTAGACTGCGTCCAATGAGACCATAGTGCTGAGTGTAATCATATACCCAACTGCTGGGTTCTACAATCTCATGTGGAACATACAACAACCTGCGTCTCCGCCTAAATGAGAATTTTACTGATTGCTTGACCGGGAACGAGCCCCACCCATCCATGCAATCCCAGCAATCAGTAAAATACTCATTTAGGCGGAGACGCAGGTTGTGTGTTCCACATGAGATTGTGAAACCCAGCAGTTGGGTGTATGATTGCACTCAGTTCTGTGGTCTCATTGGACGCAGTCCAAAGAATCCTAACACTGCATATATACGCCATCGTACGGGAGATCGGCGAAAGTATGGGTTGTTAACTGTTGATAGTGACTCCCTATTCTTGACGAGAGAGCATATGTCAGTATCCTGAAAAGTCTGGAATATCAAGAGACGAAACATATGCCCTCCAATTGCAGGGATGGTATATATATATATATATATATATATATATATATATATATATATATATATATATATATATATATATATATATATATATATATATATATATATATATATATATATATATATATATATATATATATATATATATATATATATATATATATATATATATATATAATCGATATTTGCATTGGCTGTTGACATGTGGACCGTTCCTGTTGAATATGTATACATTGGTGGACAAACGTATTGGCACAGTATATTGTTACTATAATAAAAATTTATATTTTTAAAATACAAACGTGAAAAAAATTAATCAAATGATTATTTTATACCTAGAACCAAAATCGAAATTATTCACAGAAAAAAAAATGTTAATCAAAATGTTGTATCAAAAATTGAATGGACAAAAGTATTGTCACCCTTAAATATTTATCAAATCTTTTAAAGCAAGACGCTGAAAAAACTATTGATCTTCTGATGGTTGATTATTTTGGTGGAATATTATTATCGCGTAGCCGTTATTTTTATATGTGCATTGGTCATAGCATTTAGAAAAAAAAAATTGAAATATAATGGTTCGAAAGGAGGACAGGAAACTACAGTGACTGAAACAAAAATAATAGTTAATCTGCATCGTGACTTTAAATCATATTCTGAAATTTCTAACGTAGTGAGAAGTCTTTACACTGTTCCTAGTGTTGTTAAAAGGTTTAACGATAGCGACAATTTTCGCATATTTTGAAAACGCGACCATAAACTTACAGAATTGGAAAAAAGAAAAATAATTAGGCAAATTAAAGAGGATCCTCATACCTCAGCATCGGAAATTACTTCAATGATTGAATAAGATAGAACAGAATTGAATGAACAGGATAAGAGATTAGTGCTGAAACCGTACGGAGAGTTCTGCATCGACTGAAGGATCCAACTGACCAGTCGAATTGGACAACCCTTGAAAATGCCAAATGAGATTTTGGCGAAACGTCGTGACTCTTCACATAATCAACGGATCGATACTCGGAATGATTTTCTACCATCCGAACATTATCTACCATCCGTGAAAATATTCAAGTTTTATAAACAAGGATCTTCAAATCTCCTCAAAGAAAAGAATCAAGAAATGTACCTTTTTGAATAAGAAAACAAAAAATAAGTGAAGTGATACCTCGAGCACATTCCTAGCTCGATTACACGGTGACTCTGTAGGCAAATTAGTCGGTAAACTTTTCGAAATGTTCACGAAGAGTTCGACAATAGTAAATGTTGAATATTATTTATAATTTATTATAAATTATTTATAATTTATTATAAATATATATTTATATTATTTTATAATTTATCTAGTAAAATGTTAAAATGTGTCGATATTTTAGAAACCGTTAGATTTGGCTGTAGGATATATAAGAGAAAAAATGTTTATTATTTCAAGAGGAACAATTTTTTATTCTTTCAATAAGAATAATAATTATTTCAAGAGGAATAATAATTAAATATGTTCAGCTTTTCTGAGGCACCCTGTATAACTAAAAAAATAATTAAAAATTTTCCCCCTTAAAACAAAAGTTGACGTGTTTCGACCTATGAAAGTAATTAGTACTCGCTGAAACTGGAATGACTACTTTTGAAATGAAAGCACTGTATATATACATATATATATATATATATATATATATATATATATATATATATATATATATATATATATATATATATATATATATATGTATATATATATATACTCTGCTATACAACTCATAAACTCTGCCTTCTGAAAGAAGTCGGGCTTTGTTATTCGACTATTTGATGTGGAGGAGATATGATATGACTCAGGAAGGGTCCACATGTCAACAGCCAATGCAAAAATCGATTTATGTCTATATGAATATATATATATATATATATATATATATATATATATATATATATATATATATATATATAAATATATATATATATATATATATATATATATATATATATATATATATATATATATATATATAATAGTGATTGATTTGTCCGTTACTTTATGATAGTTCATTTTTTAAATCGAATAAAACAATTTTATACTTGTTATCTATCACTATTATTTTTAAATTTAAACGATTTTACATTCTCAACCACTACTTTAAAACCAAGTTTTAAAGTAATGTTTGTTTGAGTTGAGTTAAAGTATTGTGTTTGAGAATGTAAAATCATTTTACGAAACTATAGTCACACAAATTTGAAAATAAAAGTGATAGATAACAAAGTATAAAATTGTTTTATTCCATATAGATGCAAAAAGGAAGAAAACAAAGAAATTAACAAGGTTAGACAGAAGCTGAGAAACATAAGAACGCAAATTTATGCCTTAATGCGTGAAGATGGCACAGTGTGCAGGGCGCTTATACAAGTTTTAGAAGTGGTTAGAAAATTTTATTCCCAGTTATATGAAGATTAGAACCAATCAAAGACAACAATACCCAGGGAAGAACAAATACCTAATATCCTAGTGAGGGAAGAAACAAATGCTATAGAATCGACGAAAAACGGCAGCTCCAGGAAAGGACTGTGTAACTGACGACATGCTAAAAGCTGATGGTCGGACGTTACATAAAATACTGGCATAATTATACTCAAAATGCCTCAAAGAACAAAAAGTACCTGACTTGTGGAAAAATGCAGAAGTGATCCTTTTACATAAAAAAGGAGCACAGGAAGATTTAAAGAACTACCGTCCAATAAGCCTCCTATCAGTAATGTACAAAGTTTTCACTAAGATAATTTCTAAAAGAAAATTAAAAAAACCGAATGACGCACAACCAAGAGAACGAGCAGGATTCAGAAGTGGATTCAGTACAATGGATCACATCCAGGTTGTATAGCAGGCCCTAGAAAGGCACAACGAATACACCTGCCACACATGCCACTGTGCTTGGCTTTTATCGACAACGAAAAAGCATTTGATTCCATCTCAAAACATGCGATAATGAATGCACTGCTTAGCCAAGGTGTAGAGCAAGCCTATGTAAACCTATTAGAATCGATATATGATGGAGCTGCAGCCACAATTCACCTTGATGGTCTTGAAGTGGGAATTAATGTAGAACGAGGTATACGGCAGGGTGACGCAATATCGCCTATTTTTTTCTCGGCTGGCCTTGAAGACGTATTCCGTAAACTGGATTGGGAACAGGATGGTGTAAAGATCAATGATGTAAACTTACACCATCTTTAATTTGCAGATGATATTGTTCTCATTTCACAAGGCCCAGAGGAGCTGCAAAGACGCATACAAGAACTGCAAAGGGCTGGCGAACCATTTGGCTTGAAAATAAAACTGAAAAAAAGTCAGGTTATGTTCAATAACTTCGCTCAGGACAGAGGAATTTCAGTTTTTGGGAAGGGATTTGGAGATTGTGGACAGCTTTATATATCTTGGGCAGAAAATTATAATGGAGGGGAATACCGCTCGGGAGGTCGAACGGTGTGTTAAATGTGACTGGCAAGCATTTGGTAGGCTCAACATAGTGTTTAAGAGCAGACTCCCACTTTGCCTGGAAAGAAAAGTCTTCGATCAGTGCGTTTTACCCGTTATGACATACGGAAGTGAAACCTGGACACTCACATCGCAACCAATTCAAAAACTTCGGGTGGCACAGAGGGGGATGGAGAGATGTATGCTCGTCATTACAAGACGAGACAGAAAGTCATGCGCATGGATCAGGGAACAAACGAAAATGAGTTCTAAGGTGATAATTGGAAGAGTGAAGCAATTGAAATGGAGTTGGGCGGACCATATAGCGAGGCGATGGGACAGGGCAATAATGGAGTGGATACCGCTTGATCGCAGACGTCCGCGAAGAAGACCGAATGCTCGATGGACTGATGACATAGTGAAGTATGTGGGCAGAGGAAAGCACAGGACCGTGAAAGTTGAAAGCATGCTGAAAAGGTCTTCATCCTGCAGTGGATCGATATGGGCTGATGATGATGATGATGATGTGTCCAGGTGTCGATCCGTTGATTCTGTGAACAGACGTTTCGCCAAAATCTCATTTGGCATTTTCAAATGTTGTCCGCTTCGACTGAAGAGTCCTGAAGAGAGACTGAAGAGTTTGACTCTGAGTGTAGGGGTTATGTCAAATTATTTGGTGGATTACCCACATGCAATTCATATAAACATAAATGGAGCATAGTAGACATTCTTTGTGATATTCATGAAAATATGTCGTGTACTGTTCACTTTTTTATATGGTATTTACTAGGTCTGGTTCCATAATCTATCTTTCAAATAATATGAAATGCATTGAAGTACATACAAAAGAGTCGTATATTTATATCGTGTCACAACAAATAACTAAAATTGATTCCTGTCATAACTCAAGATAATGAATGATGACATGACAATTTTGAAAAAAAAGTAACGTTCATAAATTATAATTATGTTGTGTATAGCCTGCTTGGGCAAACGAGGAATGACGTATATCATTACTTGGGATTGCGTTATTTATAGAGTATCTTGATAATTGAAGGTTTAGAAGTAAAATTATCATAAGACATGTACGTTATGTATCAGTATACATCATATCAAGTTAGTTTTTGATGTGGAAATCTCGTTCAGTAGATAATAAGTATTATATAGTTTTTTTTATAGATCAGGTGAGGGTAAAATATAATTCTTAAAAATACGGAGGTTTTTTAAACTGTTAAATCGGTTACCTGGCGAGATTTGTGTCAAGTCATACTGTCTTGTCGAAAACATTGTTTATACCCATATTTATTAGTTCAGGCGAAAGATATGCCGTTAGAATATTCCTACAGTGTTTATCACTAATAGTAACATGATTTCCATCATCATCTTCAGACAAATAAGCTCCTATCCCTCCTTTAGCCCAAAAACCACACCAAAGAGTAACTTTCTGATGATGAAACGATATACAAAGTGGCATAGAAAAAGGAACACCCAGTAAAAATTTTTGTATTGTAATTATATTTTGTATATTTGTTTATAGTGATCTTAGAAATACATGATCAAAACTTCAGCCATAGCAACGAAACGTATAAAAAAGTTTTTGGCACTGTCACTTTTTCCTTAAACATGCATCATTGAGTATTATGCTCTTGTAAGAAGATATCGCAGAGAACAACGAAAGTTCTTCATGGAGACGCACGTACATCGCACAGTGGGTGTTATAGTTTGGGGTGCCATCGCACATGGTAGTAGGTCATCTCTAATTTTTGTCCGAGATAGTGTGACGAGGGAGCAGTGTGTCGAAGAAATTGTAGATCCCTATTTGTTACCCTATCTTCGATCAATTTACTTCCAAATCCACTTTTCCAGCAGAATAATGCACGCCCACACATTGCACGTATTACTTTATGTAATTTTGAAGGAACCCAAATCAATTTACTGCCTTAACCACCGAGCATGTGTGGGATATGTTAGGTCGAAGATGGTTCAGATTGCCGCACCATCCACAGACGTTAGATGCACTACGGGGTTAAATGCAAGTAGCAAGGGACACTATACCTCAAGAGGAAATTGACCTCCTAATTAGATCAAAACGAAATCTACAATAAATACTCGCCACTTGGCTTGAATAGCTTTTGCCCAAAAGGTTATGCCATGGACTGAGCAGTAGAAGGAAGTCATGCATTAAAAAAAAGTCAATTTGGAATGACCGATGGTTTTTTCTTTTATTTTGATCCCAGGAATTAGAGAACAAGTTTTATCGGGCTAGCGAATGGCAGGAGGAAGTGTCATGGTTTGGGCGAGTATTGGCCAAAAAAAATAGAACGTTGTGTTTCTTTTCTCTTAAATTAAATAATTCTCAAGAAAATAGAAATGTATTGGTACACCAGAAATTATATTTTAATGATATGAATGAAGCTCGTCTGTTTTTTAATAAGACAATTATCCCATTCATTATGTAAAATGTATAACTGATTGGTTCGAACAAAATAATATTTCAAAATTGGACAAACCTGTGTGATTGTGACTGGAATAGATGTCTTCAGATCTGAATATCAATAAAAATGTTTGGGGGATGCTTTCAAGACTAATTTATAGTGAATCAAGGCAATTTACAAATATAGTTTAAAAAATGCTATTAAGACGTCATGGGAAGAAATTGCGCAACATACAATAAAATAGTTGTATGATTCATGCCAAAAAGAATTTGTGATTTAGTAAAAGGAGTTGGAATGACCACAAAATATTAAAATGTCGTTTGTTTATGTTTTCCTATTTTTCGCTCTCCCATTTCTTGTAAAACTGAAGGTGTGTCTAACATTTTGACGGATTAAAATAAATATTGATTCTTGGGTAACATTCTTGGGAAAAATACCGTCACTTCAACTTAATTATTCAAGTGTATCTTCATCATCAATCAGCCCTCCGCATCCACTGCTGGATATAGGCCTCCCCCATTTCTGACCACCGTCTTCTATCTTGAGCGCTTTGCATCCAGTTTGGAGGTCTTTCCCTGCTTCTTTTGTCAGCTCTTGGTCTCCACTCGAGCAGCCCCTTTGTCCATCGTCCCTCTGTCATGCGGGCCACATGTCCAGCCCAATTCCATTTGAGCTTAGCCACCTGATAGATAACATCCGTGACTCCCGTTCTCTCTCGTAAGTCCTCATTTCTAACATGGTCACGAAGTGACACACCGAGCACTGGTCTTTCCATCTTACGTTGTGTTATTTTAAGCTTCTTAGCAGATGTGACTGTCAGAGTTAAAGTTTCGGCGCCGTAGGTTATAACCGACAAAATGCACTGACTAAAAACCTTTCGTTTCAGACAAATTGGGAGATTACTCTTAAATATCTCCCTAAGTCTGCCATATGCAGCCTAAGAGAGCGTGATTCTTCTTTTTAATTCGCATGTTTGGTTGTCTCTCGAGATCTGTATTTCATGACCAAGATATGTGTACCTATCCACTAACTCCACCTCCCAATCACCAGTATTAATATTTCCACTAGGGACCAGATTCGTCATAAACTTCGTTTTTGATATATTAATCTTTAGCCAAACCTGAGCACATACTTCCTTGAGATCTTCCAGTATTTTCCTGATATCTTGTAGGTTGTCAGACCAGAAAGCTATATCATCCGCGAAGCGTAGATTTGTTAGGTTTAAGCCATCTATATTTAAACCCTTTCCGCTCCATTCAAGCATCCCGAAGGCGTATTCCAGAACGGTGATAAATAGTTTGGGTGACATAGTGTCATCCTGTCGTACTCCTCTACCGATTCTTATGGGGTTGGTGTTTTCGTGCAGTTTTACCATCATGGTAGCATTTTTATATATGTTATATATTAGTTTAGTGTAACGATAGTCGACACGACATTTCTGTAAGGAGTCTAAAAATGCACTTATCTCAACGGTGTCAAAGGCCTTGTGGAAGTCCACAAAGGCAATGACAAGCGGTCTATTGTATTCCATTGATTTTTCGATCACAGTTTTGATGCTTTGAAGATGGTCATTGGTTCCAAAACCTCTGCGGAACCCGGCCTGTTCTATTGGTTGGTAAAAATCAAATTTGTTTTCCAGTCGTGTAGTAATAATTCTCGTGAAGAGTTTATAAAGGTGACTAAGTAAGCTTATTGACCGAGAGTTTTCCAGTTCGGCTGTATCTCCTTTCTTGTGGATCAAGATCACGATGGCGTTGTTCCACCTATCTGGTATGGTGCTGTTAAAAAGACAGAGATTAAAAAGTTTTGCTATTTTCTTGAGTAAACAGTTACCACCTATCTTAGCTGCATCGGCAACTACGCAGTCCTCTCCAGGGGCCTTATTGCTTTTAGTTTTCCTCTGTGCCAGCTTTATTTCGTAATATCTCTAGTTTTGTTTCTGAGTCTACATTTACATCATTGTGGCTTTTAGATAAGAGGTGGTAAAAGTCGTCAAATATTTTTAGAATATCTTCCCGGTTAGTTGTAGTATGCCCCTGTTTGTCCTTTACCTTGGTCATCCGCTTTTTTCCGCCTTCCAGTTTCCTACGTAAGACCTTCATGCTTTTATTGTTCTCTATTGTTTGTTCGATCTGATTTTGGTTGTGTGTTCTAATGTCGCATCTTATAGCCTTTGATATCTCCTTGTTAATTTGCCTTAGGTCTTCACCAGTAGTCAGTTCTTCATTTCTCGTGTCTCTTCTTTGTTTCATTTTCCGCATAGTAGCTTCGCTCAATTTCCAAGTGTAAGCTACAAGGAAATCTTTATAAATTTCAACAGATTAAAAGTAATGGCAAGTAAAATTTATTTTTAATTCGGTCAGAGGTTTTGTCAAAATATCTTTTGAACATTTTTTTTTATTTAATGTACTTTAGCACTTTTGGGCTTTCTATTTTCAGAGAATTGTACAGGTTTAATGCTGTTCTGAATAGATCATTTATTTTTTTGTTTATGCGTTCAGAAAATGAGTAGCTTTTTTAAATCTGTAACTATTTGAAGAACAACATTAATTATAACTCCCCAAGACAACTTCGATATATACTTATATGACTGACTGGTAAAGTTTTCAGTTTGATTTAATTGATCGGTATTAAAGTTAATGCATTTAATAAAGGTATATTGCGAAATGAAAAATATATAGTTATCACTTATATTTTCCTTCTCTCTCAAATTGCTTTGTATTTATTCTAGCTTGTACAGGAATACTAGCTTGCTAAAGGGAATTAATAATAGAAAATATAAATATAATAACAAAATAGTAGAAGCTGTTATTTTAGGATTAATGCGAAATTATTTATTTGGATAATAATATGTGAGATTAATGAAAAATTGTACCACTATTTCTGTACCAATAGCTTTTTTTGAAAAGGGCTGCATGGCATGTAGGACGCGAATTTTATTCCAAAGTATCACTGATTATACTTAATGTTGGTTTTGTTCGAAATTAAATAGCAATTACATCGTTAAATTACATTTAGATTGTTACTTGAAACATTTAACATAGCGGCAAGCAAGTAGTTCGTAACAGTCCTTATCTCTTATTGCAAAAAGGTGAACCACCAGGCTGAATACCATTTCTTTGATGTAATATGGCCTACGGTGTATTGTAAAAACTGTTCCACATGCGTAAGTTTATGATATGATGCATCTCTAGAGACAAGTTATTAAGAAACATTATACAGCGATTTTTAGTCTTGTTACTATTGAGGTTATTATCTGGCTTGAATCCTATACGCTCTAGTTGACACCTCGCATAATTTCATTGAAGCAACTTACAAGGAATTTTATTAAATTATAATGGTACTATATATACAAATAATTAAATTTACAATGTTTATATGTTGATATATATATATATATATATATATATATATATATATATATATATATATATATATATATATATATATATATATATATATATATATATATATGGAATAAATTCGTTAATAAATAAATGGGGGCGTGTTCGAAAAAACGCCGAACACGTCGATTATTATTTTTGGATGTGCATTTTTTTCAATGAAATTTTTTTATACAGGGTGTGTCATGTAACAGTGGCCGATACCAACTTTCTTATTTTAAATACAACGCCCTGTATATTATTTAATTTTTGGATTCTTCAGGAAATTCTAGATATAGTTCATGTAAAATATCCTAGACTTATCTTCAACTGTTTCGGAAATATTAAGTGTTTTCAGATTTATTGCAAAAATAAACTGATTTTTTTTTATTTTTTTTTCGAAAATTATTTGATTACAGAAATTCGCTACAACACACAATAGAAAGATGGTATTGGCCTCTGTTACATGACAAACCCTGTATAAAAGGTTTTCGTTGGAAAAAATGCGCAGCTTCACTTTTTTTAACACTGTAAACAAAATTGTGGGAATTTCAAGACTATTTAATTTTTGTATACATTTTTTATTTAAAACATTTAATGTAACAAATGCTCGAATTGTGAACCCTGGACGTCCTGGCAACACCCCAACCTCAAGTAAAACTGATTCCTGACATTATTTAATGTTTGTGGCGTAATTGACCTAATGCTGTCGGTAATGCGTCCTCTTAAATAATTCAGATCTTGTGGCTTGGTTTTGTATACGACGCTTTTGAGATATCCCCATAAAAAAAATCCAACGGAGTGAGGTCCGGGGACCTTGGTGGCCATTCTAGTGGCCCTCTCTTCCCAATCCATCGATTTGGAAACACATTATCGAGGTACTGCCGCACATTAACTTGATAATGGGGGGGGGGGGGGGGTGCTCCATCTTGTTGGAACCAAATTGTGTCGGCTAGTAATTGAGGATTTCTTCTATTAGGGTACAAATTTATAAGATTTGGAATGAGCTGATTTTGGAGAAAGTCTAAAAAATTTACCCCATTTAAATTTTGATCGAAAAATATTGGACCAATTATTTGATCTCCTATAATACCTGCCCAGACATTAACCTTTTCAGGTATTTGTGTGTGAATTTCCCGCATCCAGTGATGATTTTCTCTCGACCAATAATGACAGTTCTGGAGATTGACATGCCCATGAAGAGTAAAAGTACATTCATCAGAAAATAAAACGTTTTCCACTCTCAGAAGGTTGTTGTCTATTCTGTGCATCATTTGGTCGCAAAACTCCATTCTCCTGTCGAAGTCGTCTTCACTAAACTCTTGAGTAGGCTGTAGCTTATACGGATGCATTTTATTCTCTTTCAATATTCTGGCAACCGAAGAGCGACCAACATTGTTTTCCATGGCAACTTGTCGAGTTGAGGTATGCGGATTGTCTTGGAATGCAAGCATTACATCCAATTTTTTGTTATCGGTCAACGACACTGCTTCCTTCCTAATTTGTCTCACGTGTCCCAGTTCTCTAAATTGTTTTTCAACTTTACTTACTGTACCTTGGTATATGGGTGGTAAGTCAGGATATTTTTCCCTAAAGAGACGAATAACTTCGGCTTGAGTTCGTGTCCTATCTCCATAACCTATCATCATTAAGATAGTTATTTTATGACTCTCTGATAAATACACCATGTTTAAATCAAATGAATCACACACGTCAAAGAAAACTAATTTAAAAGGCACGTTGATTTTTTTGACGTTTCATACAACAAATGCTTACCTTTGAAAACCTGATTTTTTATCTTTGCTTATTTGCTGATAATGTTCGAAGAATTACTTAATATTTCCGAAACAGTTGAAGATAAGTCTAGGATATTTTACAAGAAATATGTCTAGAATTTCTTGATGAATCCAAGAATTAAATAATATATAGGGTGTTGTATTTAAAATAAGAAAGTTGGTATAAGCCAATGTTACATGACACACCCTGTATAAAAAAATTTTGTTGAAAAAAATGCGCATCTAAAAATATCAATCGACGTGTTCGAGCGTTTTTTTGAACACGCCCCCATTTATTTATTAACGAATTTATTCCATTTGGCTGGGATACACGGTATACACACACACACACACACACACACACACATATATATATATATATATATATATATATATATATATATATATATATATATATATATATATATATATTGGCATACAGTGTGCAAGGAAAATGATTGGTAAATTTAATCAGCGGTTTTTCAGATGATTTGATAGAAAAAATCCTTAAAATAAGAATCAAAAGGCAAACAATTTGCAAAATAACTAATGAACTAATGATCATTGTTAAAACAATTTTTTAAAATCAAGAATCACCCTATACATCAGTCAATCAACATCAATCATCAGTCAATCATCAGTCAAATCAACGTCACAGTGTCGTCTGAATTCAAAATGGCGACAAAAATTATTTCACTGTCCGAATTTGAGTTTACGGAAAAGCTCATATTAAGATGGTTTTTTGTCTGCTGCCGACCAGATTTGAAATTCGCTAAGACTTTTTCAACGTGTTTGGGAAAATTGGTTAAAACGGTGACACCCTTGCATAGACTCAAATGGTGGCCATTTTGAACATTTAATTTAATAAGATAATTTAATATGATGTGAATCGTTTCTTAACATGATGTGAATCGTTTAACACGTGTTATGATGTGAAAAATTTGTGCTAGTAATTTAAACTTTGTCATTAAATAACAATATTGAGTAAGTTTTCCTTTATTTTTAGTAAAATCAACCAAACTTCTGCTGAAACGTATGGAATAAATGGTAAGGAAAATATTATATTATATTTCCAAATAATATCTTAAAAGCCCAATAAAACAAAAAACTGAGTTTCATTTTATTGAAATAAACACGACGATGCGACGTTGCTAAATGTTGGGAAAGTTCCGACCTATTTTTCGCGGACATTGATTTATAAGAGTAGTACAAATTACACACACTCTACACAAAAAAACACGTCAATTTATATATCGAGGGGGAAGTTCAAAACCAATGTCCGTTATATTTGGGTTAAATAATAATATAATCTGTTATTAAATTTTTTTCGGTATTTTGAAAGATGTCCTTATTAATCAACCTGCATGTATATGTAATTCTATTTCTTAGGTTCCGAATATCCTGCAGTAGACTTTTGTATACAACTGTCTTTAGATAACCGCGAAGATATAGTGCCGTTATATCTGGAGATCTCGCCGGGAAATTTGTCAGGAAACATTTGATCCAGCCATTGTCGAACATGTAATGCGTAGTGTGATGGTGCGCCGTCATGTTGAAAGTATAAATTTTGTTCACCCAACACTGAGGTTTCTTGTTTACCCATTTTGTTTTCTAAGGACTATGTTATGATAATCTCTTCGTTGCTCCTGGATAATATTAAATTTGTAAGGAAAGAATTAGTTTTGTTTAAGAATTTTGTGTATGAGACCAATGGAAGTATTTGTTAACTTAGCGAGTTTTGGAATTGAAGTGATTGGATCAACGGCGAGATGGCCAAAAATTTCAATCTGTGTGGGTTCAATAAGAACTCTCGGCTAGTTATTTACTTTGTTACACAGGGACCCAGTTCAAATTTTTACAAGTTTTATTACGTATTAATGTCTTATATTTTTGTCCGGATGCGTTTCTGACCAATATGAATTAGTACAGCCTCAAGATTAATTGCTTGGACCAATTGACATTTTAAGATATTCAGCTGATCTTGAAATTTTAACTGTCAATTATTGGTTACTAATACCATAACCATACTGGTATGTGGTTAATTTGTTTATTTATATTTTTTGGAGAACTTAATTATACACGTTTACAAGCCATAAAAGGTGGGGAAACTAGCTAGATTTGAAACGGGGTTATAAAGCAGGAAATATAAAGATACCGAATAAATTTGAATATCTAATTTACATTGCTAATAATAAATGTAACATTTAAACTTATATAATACCTGCTGATTAAATTTCTGATTAATGCTTTATAAATGTTTTTGAATAAAAATGGTCCCACATGACTTTTTAAAAGTTACATCTTTTTTGAAACATATATTGTTGTTTTTTAATCGAAAACCGATTAATTTTTCAGCGTAGACTCTTTTCAGTTCGACACACTTCGTAATTTATTTCTGTTTTATGGCATGTCTTTAAAAACTAAGACAAGTCGAACTCGGCAACATAGTCCTCTGTTTCGGCGACGATCTATTTATTTGATGCAAAACTTGAAGAGATTTACTACTAAACACCAAATCACTTTTTAGTACGGGCGAGCTCCTGTCGCAAGTTACAGGTCAGAATATGCTAGTAGTGTACCTCCGACCACTAGGTGGCGTTACTTTATAACGTTCACATATATTATCCGATTTTCGGAATTAAAGACCACTGAGTCTGGTTCGATTATTTCCTCACGGGTCAGCTAGAGACCCCCAAAAATAAAAAGTGGCCACCTCAGGGTCGTAATCTTATTATACACTAGTAGGAGCCTCCGGGCTAACTAAAAAACCTGGCTGAAGAAGTCGAAGTCGATTATTTCGAGGGAGGAGCGTCCGAACTTGACTGATGATTTCTGAAAGAACGAAACCGGTCTTAAGATGTAGATGAATTTTTCTCCAGGTAATCGAACGAGACACTGTTCGTCAGTCGTATTACTTGTATTTAAAAATACAGTTAATTATTGTATATTGATAATGAGTACGATCAAGTGGACAGAAATTTGCTTCTCTACAAAGAATAAGGTCACATGGATGTGACGGTAGTCAATCGATTTTGATTTTTCTTTACAGTGGCGAAATGTGATTCCCATTGCGCTGATAGCTTTTTCATGTCTAAATGTTCCTGTAAAATGTTTCGTATGCATTCTAAAATGTTCGAAATGTTTATTAATTGAATAATCTCTCCAACCTTCATTTTACGATAGGCCTACACGATACTCTATATATATATATATATATATATATATATATATATATATATATATATATATATATATATATATATATATATTCGAGTGTTCTTTCTAATCCTCCACACCTCTCTCATCCTTTCTCCATGGATTCTCTTTCTCTCCTCCGTCCACTTTGTTCGTGATCTCCTCGAAACTTCGCTCTCTGATGCAACGTTCCACATATGTATTTTGTGTCTGTACATTCTTCTATCCTCAATCTTTGTCGGACCCATTTGTGCCTTTTCCAGATCAGCTCTGACTTGTGCGATCCATGGTATTGACTTGACTCTTTGTATGTACGTAAGGATTCCTTAGAGTGTCTTGTCGGTGGGAGTCTACTGATATGTCCATAGAATTTCAACCTTCTTTTTCTTATGTACGCCGCTACGTTGGACATTCTCTCTGTGGTCTTTCTAGAATGTAGTCTGTATCCTTCCTCTGTCAGTTTTGAGCCGAGAATTTTCCTCATAATTTTGCTTTCTTCTTTTAGTATGTTTTCTATGCCGCTTTTTGTATGGAGTGTAAGGGTCTCGCTTGCGTATAGTATCTCTGGTTTGATTACTGTGTTGTAGTGTCTTATTTTTTCGTGTGTGGATAGGCATTTCTTATTGTAGATATTGTGTGTCTTGCCGTATGCCCTCTTCATCTTCTGCAATCGAGTCTTCTGTGCTATCTTCTCTCCTCCTGTGGGTTCAAGGATCTCGCCCAGGTATTTGAAGTGAGTGACTCTATTTATTTTGCCGTATTTGGTGTTCAAATTTTGGACATTTAATTTTGAGCAGAAGAATTCGGTTTTTTGAAAGGATAATTGTAGGCAAACTTTCTCTGCACATTCATTGAGGACTTCGATCGATATATATATATATATATATATATATATATATATATATATATATATCATCATCATCATCATCATCATCAGCCCGCATCGATCCACTGCAGGATGAAGGCCTCTTCAGCATGCTTCCAACCTTCACGGTCCTGGGCTTTCCTCTGAAACTCGGGTCCAATATACTTAACGATGTCATCAATCCATCGTGCTTTCGGTCTTCTTCGTAGACGTTTGCGATCAAGCGGTATCCACTCCAGGATTGCCTTGGTCCATCTGTCGTCCCATCGCCTCGCTATATGGCCTGCCCATCTCCATTTCAACTGTTTTACTCTTCCAATGATGTCACAGACTTTTGTTTGTTCCCTGATCCATGGGCAGGACTTTCTGTCTCGTCTTGTAATGCCAAGCATACATCTTTCCATTCCCCTCTGTGCCACCCGAAGTTTTTGAATTGATTGCGATGTGAGTGTCCAGGTTTCACTTCCGTATGTCATAACGGGTAGAACGCACTGATCGAATACTTTTCTTTTCAGGCAAAGTGGGAGTCTGCTCTTAAACACTATGTTGAGCCTACCAAATGCCTGCCAGCCACATTTAACACGCCGTTCCACCTCCCGGGCGGTATTCCCCTCCATGGAAATCCTCTGCCCAAGATATATAAAGCTGTCAACAATCTCTAAATCCCTTCCTAGAACTGAAATTCTTCTGTCCTGAGCGAAGTTATTGAACATAACCTGACTCTTTTTCAGGTTTATTTTCAAGCCAAATGGTTCGCCAGCCCTTTGCAGTTCTTGTATGCGTCTTTGCAGCTCCTCTGGGTCTTGTGAAATGAGAATAATATCATCTGCAAATCTAAGATGGTTTAAGTTTGCACCATTGATCTTTACACCATCCTGTTCCCAATCCAGTTTACGGAATACTTCTTCAAGGCCAGCCGAGAAAAGAATAGGCGATATTGCGTCACCCTGCCGTACACCTCGTTCTATATTAATTCCCACTTCAAGATCATCAAGGTGAATTGTGGCTGTAGCTCCATCATATATCGATCCTAATAGGTTTACATAGGCTCTCTCTACACCTTGGCTAAGCAGTGCATCCATTATCGCATGCTTTGAGATGGAATCAAATGCTTTTTCGCAGTCGATAAAAGCCAAGCACAGTGGCATGGTGTATTCGTTGTGCCTTTCTATGACCTGCTGTACAACCTGGATGTGATCCATTGTACTGAATCCACTTCTGAATCCTGCTAGTTCTCTTGGTTGTGCGTCATTCAGTTTTTTTAATATTCTATGAGATCTTCGATGAGATCAAACCAGTATAAGTGAAGGTCTGCAATCAGGAGATTCCGTTGAGGTTATTACCGAGGAAATGGTCTGTATATATATATATATATATATATATATATATATATATATATATATATATATATATATATATATATATATACAGACAGATATATATATACAGATATATATATATATATATATATATATATATATATATATATATATATATATATATATATATATATATATATATATATATATATATATATATACAGACCATTTCCTCGGTAATAACCGATATATATATATATACAGACAGATATGTATATATATATACCGACCATTTCCTCGGTAATAACCTCAACGGAATCTCCTGATTGCGGACCTTCACTTATACTGGTTTGATCTCATTGAAACCTTGGAAACCACTAATTAATCATGAAATACGAAGGAGCAGGGTCTCCATAATGCTTTTTTAATTTGATCTATTTGAGCGATAGTTTCTCCATGCCAAAAGGAGTGCTGAATCAACACATAAATTCATTTTTTTCGTACATAACAACATATTCTTATTTTTTACTTTCGGAGACTGCCAATAAAACTTAATGTGATATCGCCTTAGCATTTATAGAGAGTCAGTAGCATACTTTTAAAAAGAGTACATTTGTGTATACAAGTAAATGTCAAAACACGAACTAGCTCAAAGACTCTATTTAAAACAAATAGCATCCATAGGACTAAACGTTCCCACATTTGTTCACAGTACCAAATTTGTAAATATGAAACGAGAATTTTTGTATAGAAAATACACATTTATTGAATGAAAATGATAAAAATATTTTATTCGAAGTATTACCCATCGCTGATTGTATATTTTTCCCACCTGTCTGACAATTTGTGGATGCTACTCGAAAAAAACTGGTGCTCTTTTGAAGCAAGAGTCATCGAGCTATTTTCGTAAGAAAAGCACTGCTTGGCAAGTGTGTGTCCCATCGATACAAATAAGTAGTAATCGGATGTAGCTAAGTCTGTTGAGCAAGCCGTATGTGAAAGAACTTTCCCAACTAAAAACTTCAATCGTTTCCTCGACCAGTTTTGCAGTGTGTGATGGTGCATTAACATTTTTTGTCGATAGCGTTCAGTATTAACGGTTTCGCCAGGTTTTAGTAGCTCATAATAGATCAGATTCTTCTTACCCCATCAAACATAGAGCATTGTCTTCCGTCCATAACGATTTGGCCTTGCAGTCGATGTCGATGGTTTGCCTGGAGTTACACATGATTTTTACACTTGGGATTCTCAAAATGTATCCACTTTTCATCGCCAGACACATTTCTATGGAGAAATGAGTTTCATTTGTACTTGACGAGCAGCATTTCGCAAGTGTTTTTTCGGTCTTCCTGCTGTCTTTCACTCAGTTCATATGGAATCAATTTTCCCATCTTTGGGATTTTTCCCATGGTTTTTAAAGGTATATAGACGGCTTCTTGTATCATATTTAATTGAGCCGCGAGTTGTTGTTAGGTTTGAGCGCCATCCTCATCTAACGTTATTCGTTTCTAACGTCAAAATCGCCACTTTTGATTTTTTTTAACTAATCATAGCATTATGATTTACCAAAAGCATGCTCACCGTAAGCTCCGACAAGAATTCAATGCGATTCTGCAGCAGTTTTCTTCAAATGGTAACACAAAATCAGTGCTGTCCGCAAATCGTAGTTTCCAGGCACAAAATTCGACAGGTTCGACGCTATTACAAACTATGTTGTTGAACATATAAAACTTGTATTGTTGTGAGTTAAAAATCTTTGTCAGATGTCAACAAGGAAATGGCGCCAATGACGCGGTTTGACGGTATCTACATTGACAGTTAGGGCCATCTATGGGGTAAATTTCGGTTTCATATTTACAGACCTGGTATGTCGGAAAAATAACGGAACTTTATGAATTTAAATAATACTACCAGAGGCATCTATTTAAACAATATATAATCTGAAACCGGTATATCTCCTCTATAAAACGAGATTGCCATCATTTGGACCGATCAACGGATTGTCAAGTTATAGCGCTAAAAGTGACAGTATCTTTTGTCATCTTGTCACAAAAACACGATATAACAAAGAGCTAATATTAAATTTTATTTTAAGCTCGGTAAAACTTTTACAGAAACATTTGAATTGATGAAAAAAGTTTACTGCGATTCCAGGATGGTCGTGATGCTTCAGAAGATGACCCAAAGCCAGGCAGGTTTGAAAACAAAAATTGCGATTTGTGGGTGGAAAAATTGTTTGAAATGATCGCCTACGATGCGAATTCCATTGTGAGATGGATAGTGGAGGAATTAAGTATGACCAAAGACAAGATTCACGACATTCTGAGAACGAATTTAAACAAACGGAAAGTTTGTATTCGATTTGTTCTTCACAGGACCTTGGCTAGTCGTAAATTTTTGGCGAAAAAACAAGTACGCGTGCTTCAGCATCCTCCATAATCGTCTGGTTTATCTTTGTGTGACTATTTCCTGTTCCTGAAACTCAAACTGGCTACGCACGGAAGGTTTTATGACAGTTTTATATAACTTCAAGAAGCGGCGGCGAGGGTTATTGAAGCCATTCCGAAAAAGGACAAAAATCTGCAGCTAAGGGGCATCTATTGCTTGTAGAAGCATATGGTAAGGCTGCTTTAAGTGAGTGAAGTTGTCGGGAGTGGTTTCAAAAGTTTAAAGACGGTGAGTTTGACGCGGAAGACAAATAACGCAGTGGAAGGTCGAAAGTGTACGAAGATACTGAATTGGTAGTATTATTGGAGGAGAATTCATCCAAAACGCAAAAGAACTTACATTCGTTGGGGTTCCATATGAACTGAAGCCGAGATACCCTAAACGCCGATTTTGCATGAGTAAAATGCTGCTTGCCAGGCATAAAGAAAACGTTTTTGCATCGTATAGTCACTGGTGAAAATAATAAACAACAATAATAAAACTTTGTAGGTATATTATAATACTTAAGAAGCATACAAACACATATTTATAATAAACAACATATAAGTTCTCAAAAAAAAATGGTGTTAGGAGCTGGATGCTGGATGTGGTTTTGGTTCTTTCACTTGTCTTAAAAAAAAAATAAAAAATTATTAATCTATACGAGGGTAGCAATCGCCGGAACCAGGAAAAAAGAAAAGAAACAATTTTAGACAAAATGACGTGTTCTTGAATTTTTTTTTTACGGAAAAATTTAAAATTTATTTATTCAAGTATATTAAAATTTGAGATAATTCGGGTGAATAGTTTTTTTTTACCTCCCGCCGTGCAAAAAAAGTAGTTTTGAGATAAATGAGTTTAATGTTTTAAGTATGTATATTTTCGAAAAAAATATAATATAACCGTGTTTACAGTTAGTCTGTGATACCAGCATCATACTTGATCCCTTTAGTTTACTCATATTCTTCTGACTTCGCTTTTTTTCGAGCTATTCTTGCCTCCTTAGTCACTGCTGCTCTGACGGTCGGCATTATATACTCGCGGCGCGTCACGTTCTCGGGCGTGATGACCCCATGAGACGGTTGGTTTTATATACTCGCTGCGCGTCACGTTCTCGGACGTGATGACCCCATGGGACGGTCGCTTTATATATTCTTCGCATGTCACGTTCTCGGCGTGATGACCCCATGGGACAGTCGGCTTTATTTACTCGCCGCGTGTCACGCTCTCGGCGTGATGACCCCATGAGACAGTCGGCTTTATTTACTCGCCGCGTGTCACGTTCTCGGGCATGATAACATTCAAATTATTTAAAAGACCCAAGTAACTGCATAGCTACGAACAATGGATCAATTTATGAGGTGGGCCAACCGTTCGCTACCTGCTAAGAGGGTTGTAACACCTAAAATACCGTCAATATCATCATAACAATTTAACAGCATATTCTCCAAAGACTATAGTTTCCAAATATTACAAAAAAAAATAAATAAAACGATTTTTAAAAAATTCTAGACCACCGGGTCCCCTTAATTCGGCAAGTCGTACCCCACCCGCCGTATTCATCGCACATTGCTCCTCCTGTCTGTTTGAGCAGCGCTGTACATCATATGAAGGTACCAAAAATTGGGTCGATTTGTGAGTAGCCTCAAAAGACAACAAGATTAAGACAATATTTTAATTAAAACGTACTGTACCGTTCTTTTACAATAAATTCTTAATTTTTGATAGAAGACGGTTGAAACTTACTTATACATCTTAACTAATTTTTTTTTTCTTGATTTAAAAAGTTTCGTTTTTTTCCGACATACTGTGTATTAAAATTATATCATATTTTAAAATAAAGGTTATTCTTGCCCACAAGGTCGACATAAATACATTCTAGACATCAACTTCTTGTGTATATTTATATTAGTTCAATTGCAGATTTAAGTCTTTAATATATTTTTTTTCAAATTGCAATGAATGCAAAATATGTGACGAATGCAATCCAAAACAAACTATTAATTATCTTAAATATAGCCTGTACGTATCCACTTCAAGTCGTACTTGTTTCGTACCGGACAAAAATGTTCGTCAGATAGGTTTTGCCATTTTGCAATTCAATAATGGAAAGTGCTTAAATTAATTTTCTAATTATTTATTATCTATTCCAATTTATAAAGGCAAATTCTGCAATTATACCTAATATCCATAGTTATAGATTACGAAATATGTGTGTATTATTTATTTTCTGCCGCTTTATTATTAAGTTTCATTATATGTTTAATGTTTTTTCGCCTGCCGCAGTATATGACGGCAATTTTGAACGTTGATTAAAACAATAATTTAATACTTTTATAATCGAACTACAACTAAACTATACTATTAATTATTTTGTCAAAATCAAAATAATGGTTATCGTGTGGAAGTAAAACATAACATTTTCTTTTACATGAGGCGCAACTGTGATTAAATAATAATGATAAATAAATAAACGAATAATTTTGATAACGATAAATAAACGATAATGGTTAAAAATAGTTCTTAGTTTTACAAATAAGAGTATCCAAATTTTTCAGTGTAATCTCACCCTAACGCTCAATTTATCTTAGATATGTATTCTAACCAAACTTTCAAATTGAGCGGTTTTTTTTTAATTCTTAAATAAGTCATAAATTTTGTTGTGAATTTGCTGATGGACTAGTCCCATTTCAGAAGTGTAATATATGACATTTATAAAAATGCAGTCGTACACAATACAACAACGCTGTAAATAAATTAAGCACAGTTGAATTGAATGACCCAAGCAAGCATGGCCTATTAATTTTGTTATGCAACAATTTATATACAAATTTGACAAAATTATAACATCTTTTTAATTCCATTAATAATCAGCAACTGACGACTGATGATCAAAGCCTCTTATCCAGGTAAATACCAAAAGATATAAAGTAAATCAACTTTAAAAATCGCCGTTATACATACTTTAAATGTTTTCTATGGTTTTTGTAATATGGGTGTAATATATATATATATATATATATATATATATATATATATATATATATATATATATATATATATATATAGGTAGGTATAGGTATATATAGGTATATATATAGAAGGTTGGAAGCATGCTGAAGAGGCCTTCATCCTGCAGTGGATCGATACGGGCTGATGATGATGATGATGATGATATATATATATATATATATATATATATATATATATATATATATATATATATATATATATATATATATATATGCTGTGTTAGAATCCTTTGGACTGCGTCCAATGAGACCACATTGCTGAGTGCAATCTCATACACCCAACTGCTGGGTTCCACAATCTCATGTGGAACACACACTTGAAGGGGGTGTTTAAGATGCTGGTCAACCGTGACCGTGCACCAGATCGAAAAGGAATGCCCGTGTTCGCCGATGGCGAGACATGGTGAGGTCTTGATGGTGTGCGGGGCTAATGCCCGCGGAGGAATTTTAAGAAGTTTGAAGAGTGGAGGCGGCGAAGTTGGCGTATAAATTTTGAAGACGTGGTTTTTTTCGCTTGTTTTTGGCTGCGGAGGTTTATGACTGGGCCTGGACGAGCTGCAGAAGGCCTGTGGCGAAGGTGGCCATGGCTTTCTGCAGGTATTCCTGGATTGCGTCGTTGCGGTTCTGGTTCGAGGACGGCGATGTGGCTGTGGCAGCGGCGAATGATTTTTCTAGTGGTGTCGCTGAGGCGCTGGCGCGACTGGCTGGTTGGCGGTTGTCTGGTTGTTCTTTGTTAGGCGTTTTTTGGGATTCTTTGGACAGCCTGAGAAGGTTGCTGTGTAATCGCCTCCACAGTTTAGGCACTTCCTGAGGCGTCTTTTGTGGTGGAGCAGTCTGCCGCTTTATGATCTCCGGAACATTGAGTTTCGACATTGGGCGTGGGTTCGATTGTATTTTTGTTGTTCAATCGAGACGGCCAGGTTGCAGACATATTTTATGTTGAAGATGCCGTTGTCTGTCCGCGGGACGCGGGCCTTGATGAGAGGCATCTTTCTGCCGTTGGCTCTGGTCATCCAGCGTGTCTCGGCTGGACTGAAGCCTTGTGTTTTAAGGTCTTCGATGACTTCTTCGATGAAGATATTTGTGTCTACTCCACGTAAGACGATGTTGAGATCACGATCTGCTGGTAGGAAGTGCGTGTGGTACTGGACTTTCAGGGTTGTCAGATATCTTGTAAACTATCGGTGGATGTCAGCAGTGTCGGGGAAAAATTGAATGCCGAGTCTGACAGACTTGGCGTTCGAAAATTTCCAGTTACGTTCGGCGAATATTTTGGCCAGTTCGTTCCAGCGGCTGGGTTCGCGAAGAACGACTGGCGTCTTTTTGAATGGCATCTTTGGGGTGAGTTGCGGATTTTTCGGGCTCGGAGGAGGCAGCTAGTGTTGTGTCCATTTCTTGGGATTTTTCGTTTAGTTTTTGAAAATGCTGTAGCACGCCCGGGTTTGATGAAGCCGGGGCGTTAATGGCGGGCTTGGGGGCTGGTAAGTCCGGAAAATCCTCCTCGGAGGATGACGGGACGGTGGTTTTGCGTTTCTTGGATGTTGACGCTGATTTTTTTGTAGACGGTGCAGCGACTGGTGGGCTGTTGCTGGGTTCGTAGTTTTGCTTAAGCTTGTTTATTTCGAACAGCTGTGCGGCAATTCTAGCTTCCAGCATGCCGTGTCGATTCTTTAGTTCTTCGTTTTCTTTTTGAACAGTTGAGGGTTGGTTTTTTAAATCGGTAGCCGTGGCGGTGACCCTGTCTAAGGCCTGATTCAAGGCTTGGAAGGCTTCACTCTCTTCGGCGAATTCATTTGCTAGAATAAGTTGATCTTCTAGCGCCAGGTTGGCCTCTTCAAGCTCTTGGATCCGAGCTAGAAGGTCGGTGACGGTAGTATGGCGCCGTTTAGACGCGGAGGACGGCAAGGGTTTTTCCGTATCGGTGTCGGAGTCCGACACGTGACCTAGCGCCATGGCGACGGCGTGGCGGGCGGCCAGGTAGAGAGCGACGCGTGGCGCGACGCCCTGTCTGGAACATCCAGACGGACGGACCGGTACTACTGTGTGATCGCGGAGCGGATAGAAACGATGATACTTCGACCAAGTCGAAAGGCGAACTGATCATCAAACATCAACGATCAACCATCAGCCTGTGGAACACAAAACAACCTGCGTCTCCGCCTAAATGACCATTTTACTGATTGGTTGACCGGAAACGGGCTCCGTCCATCCCTGCAATCTGAGGGCACATGTTTCGTCTCTTGATGTTCCAGACTCTTCAGGGTACCGACATATGCTCTCTCGTCAAGAAGAGGGAGTCCCTATCCACAGTCAACAACCCATACTTCCGCTTACTTCCTATCGATCGGATCGGATGACTACGTTACTGGTAACCTCGTGTGGTCTCATTAGGCGTACTCCAAAGAATTCTAACACAGCATATATACACCATCCGACGGGAAGTCGGCGAAAGTATGGGTTGTTGACTATGAATAGGGACCCCCTAGTCTTGACGAGAGAGCATATGTCGGTACCCTGAAGAGTCTGGAACATCAAGAAACAAAACATATGCCCTCCAATTACAGGAATGGACGGGGCTCGTTCCCGGTCAAGCAATCAGTAACATTCTCAATTAGGCAGAGACGCAGGTTGTCATGTGTTCTACATGAGATTGTGGAACCCAACACTTGGGTGTATGATTACACTGCGCACTGTGGTTTCATTGCACGCAGTCCAAAGAACTCTAACACTGCATATATACCCTAACCGACGGGAAGTCGGCGAAACTATGGGTTGTTGACTGTGGATAGGGACTCCCTATTCTTGGCGAGATAGCATATGTCGGTATCCTGAAGAGTCTGGAACATCAAGAGTCGAAGCCTATGCCCTCCAATTTCAGGGGTGAGTGGGGCGTCCCGTTTTCCGTCAAGCAATCAGTAAAATGCCCATTTAGGCGGAGATTATATATATATATATATATATATATATATATATATATATATATATATATATATATATATATATGTATATATGTGTGTGTGTGTGTGTGTGTATTGGGAAAATACGCACAATTATAAAAGTACATAGGGCTTGAAAATATAATAAAAAATTGTAATAAAATAGTACTACAAAAAATTTGATTATCTCTAAACAATAGCCATTATGTAATTAACGTTAAAGAATATTTCATTAATTTAAAAGTCTATCACCACGAAACAGCAGTAACAGGTACAAACAACACATTAACATATAAATCACTTGAACCCACGAAATTGAAATAATCTAGAAATTATGGTTACATATTTTTAAAAATTGTGCTTCAAACGCTAAGTTAAAAAATATATAAAAATATAAAGAATGAAAATAGTCCTAATTTCTTATGCACGGTATTTCTTGCATTTATTGCATGGCATGGCATTATTGCTGGAAGAAATATCAGAAAATGAGTACATAATAAGTTTTCATTCGTAACGTACGTAAAAATATTTATATATAATGACTTAAATCCATTTATGACCAGTAACCAGGTTATGACATATATAATAAGCTTTATCTAAAATGTATCCAAATACATTATGTATGTATGTATTTATATATATATATATATATATATATATATATATATATATATATATATATATATATATATATATATATATATATATATCGGGCATTCCATGCCAAATTGACCACATTTGAACTTGACTCCTTTTCTACTCCCCCCCAGACGTTTTTCAGAATTTTTTACCTAACCCAATAAAGGTATGGGTGTTTGTAAGCAAGCATGTGTGGGTGCTTGTAAGCAAGTTTGTAAGTAAGCATCGAAGATGTCAAATGAGATCTGCAAGTGTCTGCAAGATCCCGACAGGGACCAACTCGACAACCGTATGTACTCCCGGAAAAAACTCAATACATGTTTTTCCATCCGTGAAACAGTACGCACAAACATTTACCACGATCGGTTGACATTTGTTGATTTTATGTTTGTTTACAAGCCAAAAAAGTTTGATGTCCAGATAAAATGATGAAAAAACGAACTGTTATTAAATTTAACGCAAAACTTTGGAAACAACGCAGAACAAATGTTTTTCTGTGGCATAACATAAACGTTTTTGGGTGGCAGAGTGTCGCCAGAAAATGACAAACGTGACCAATTTCAGCTCGCAGCTCGCATCGAAAAAGTTTGCGATTTTGCAGCAAATGACCGAACTGCTTCACTGAAATGATGGAAGGGGCTTTGCATATCGACAAAGAAAGGATTCGACTAATTCTTGACAAGGATTTGGCTAAAAGAAAGAGTGTGCAGAGTTTGTTCCATATGCGCTGACGGAGGAGCAGAAATCATTTCGAATCAATCATTCCGGAAAGGTCTTCGCAGTCCCCCGAAATGCTCAAAACTGAAATCAATTGTTACGGGGGATGAAACATGGTGCTTTCAATACAATCTAGAAACTCACCACAGGTAAAAACACACGAAAAGCTCCTTCAAAAATCAGGACAATGTTCAGTGTATTCTTTGAGCAAAGGCATAATCCACAAAGAGTTCGTTCTAACTGATCAAACTGCCACTGACAGATCGAGTTTGTTGCAAGAGGAAGTGCCAAGTCACACATCGTTAATTGTGCCACAATTTTTGGCTCGAAACCAAGTCTGTTTGATCAACCACCCACCGTATTTACCAGAGTTAGCCTCCTCCTCCTGTTCTCAAAGTTAAAATTAAAGTTTAAAGGGTGTTTTATTGAAGACAACCATCCAAACAGATCGGCGCTTGCTTTGGAGGCTATTCTACAAAATGGGCTGGAGCACGAATTTAAATCTCTATTGAATCGATGTAGCAAATGTATCGAAGCGAGAGGAGAATATTTCGAGTAACAATTCATAAAAAATGCCAGGTATTTCGTTTGAATCGCGTTTTCCGGACTATTATTGATACTTAATGGATGCACTCTATATATATATATATATATATATATATATATATATATATATATATATATATATATATATATATATAATTCTTATGGATTATTTAAGAAACGAAAATGACATAATATTCATGTAAATATTAATTTTAAAATAACGAAAACCTTCTATTAAGTAATTAAGCTAAAGGTGCTAAATAAAGCCACAAAGAAATATTTTTGCAAATCATATTTGCTCTAACGTTATTTATTAAATTCCGAACCCACATAGATACGATAACTAATTCCTGTAATAACTGCCTTACAT